>OZ023312.1:69062098-69116386 GCA_964007375.1 Ophion obscuratus | reverse complement strand
ATATAGATATTTTTACATCCATGTCCATATTTATATACCGGGCATTCCCCACCCGCCACCTGGGGACGTACCACGTAGGGGTTTCAGACTCCCCATGTGGTGTGTGTGTGTGTGTGTGTGTGTGTGTGTGTGTGTGTATGTGTGTGTGTGTGTGTGTGCGTGTGTATGTGTGCGTGCATGCGTGCGTACGTACGTGGGTGTGCGTATGTGTGTGTGCGCGCGCGCGTGTGTAGGTTTTCTAAGTGTTGACAGCGACGTCATTATTCTGAAACAAAACAATAAACGCATTTTTTTTAAATTATTGACGCTAAAATTCAGAAATGTACAAACATCAGCTGGAATTGCTATTCCGGCAGGTCAAACATATGCTGCGTTCGACTACTTAGTACAGCGGATACCGACAGTAACTGCAAAACATTCCTCTCATCGCAGCATACTGTTCTCGGTAATGACCGACAATTGCAGTTGCTCTCACAAACATGTGCCTATCCTCGAGAAAACGTGGTGTACAAAATATTGCTGCTTTTAGTGATGTAGAAATAATTGACGCAGTACACGTTCTGCGCATGAAGGACGTGATGACGATGTCGCACACTTTACGCGGTCTCTTTAACCTCACGACTTTCGCCAGCGTTGTCACTCTCATAGCCGGAATCCACGAACTGGAGATCATCGTTCGCAATATACATGTCCATTTCTTCGTTGTGGTCCTCGTTGCCGTCGTCGTCGTTGACAATGTTATCATTTTCTATTTGCGCATTGTAGCCGTCAGCGATTTGGTTTTCTTGCACGTTATGGGCATCATTAGCCATAGCCAGAAACAAATTCAAGCAGGCTGAACACGCGCTACTTAAGGCGTCTGGCCACCTTGGCCGATCGAAAAATGGGTATATTAAAAAAAATAATAAACTCGGAAGTATGGGCCGGAATATTTTTATTTTTTTACACAACGTCAGAAAGGACATTAAGAATAACGATAATAAATGTCCGCTAAAAAAATATTAAAAAATGGCGCCGTTATGCACATTGCCGCGGAGGCCCTCCGCACGATACGCGCGGTCGTTGTTCCACCTGTTACCCGGTCATGTCACATCTGAAAAAAACATCAGCTCATTCGTGAGTAGTGTCGCTACAATGTAGCGTAACGGTTTTTTTTCGAACATTAAAAAAATTATGGTGAGGCGAAGAAAAAAATTTGTATTTTTCACCGAAATTTTTCGAGCAAAAACAATAATAAAATAAAAACTAGTCAAGTTATCGCAAAATTCCTACGTGACATTTAGATAATGTATCTAAAAGTATTGTATAAAAATTTGAAAGCAATCGGACGGATAGTTAAGGATATTTCGATAGTACCAGTTCAAAAAATGTAGTTTCGAGATAATCGCAAAAGAAAGTAAATGTGCGGTTATTCAGCGCACGGTCGACCGCCCGCAGCGGCTCAATCTTCCTGCCGAAAAATAACTGTAACTTGGTCAATTTTGCATTTTTCAATACGCACTATGGCTTAAACTGTTCTTAACAATTCAGGGTTTATTAAAAAGAAAAAGTCTAAATTAAAAACTAAAGTTGCATGGTGGCCGGATGCCTTAACGTGATGTGCTGCAGCGAATGTTGGCAGTTCCTGCACCACAGTCCCCGTATGGCACCATAACTCTCTCGATAGTGGCCATATACGCGGTTCATTGTTCCGAACACACCATCCATGTCAAGCATGCATGACATGCCGTACATGACCCCAGTTCAGGACGTAATACAACACCGTGATGCACAGCACCGTTTCACAATTCTAGTTGTACATGGTTTGCAAGTTCAATCCTATTCGTCGTTCATCACAACATTCATCATCTGGATCACTGTAATATCCAACTTCATCGCCGTCACGGTCCATTTAAGTGAAATCCATGTCCTCCTCGTTGTCATCGGCGATGTGTATCACCTTGATTTCTGCGTCGTTGTGGTTGGCAATTCCAAAACCTCCTCCCACTTGATCGTTTATGTTCATAATATCACCGTCGATGATTTCATTCACTTCATCGTCAAAATTTCAATAACTTCATACACTCGGTCAGCCATTATTACAGACTTTTCTTCGAGTACTTTTAAATTTGCTCCTTCGAAAAGTTCACACCGAAGGATGAAAACTGGAGTGACGAAAACTGTCGCCCGAAGCCCTTTTCAATGTCTGCACTCCATTGCATTGTAGTATGGTGGGGATGGTCAGTAGGATGTGTAAATGGATTTTTTTCCTTTCAACGTTAGTCAGAGCATGTAGAAAAAATTGACCTTCCAAGATGTTGCACCCTGGCCAGGGATTACCGAAAAGTTTTTTTTCTTAACTATCTCTCTAGGGGTAGGCATGTACTATCCAGAAAAGGGACACTTCATCGTGGAGGTGGAGATGGTCAAACTCATTACGCTTTGACTTTTACTATCTCCGTACAAGCGTCTAGATCAGGGAGACTTAACTGGCTTATTATAAAGAGCATCCTAGTGTCTTCGCTATGGAAGGAAACAGTGCTCCAAAAAAATTTAACTCGTCGAGGTCTTCGTTCCCTTTCCGAAAGATCATGTTAAGATGTCGCATGTAAGTCCGCTGAATCTCGCCGACTCTTGAGACAGGTCTTGACAAGTTAGGGTTGAAGTTTTTTTTCGACACTCACAGCCACTCACGATGGGAAATTTTTATTATAGCTCGAATCTCTAAAACATAGACGAGCACAACGTTTTTCTTGGACAAACTATCAACTTTAGGGATCTATCGTCAAAGGTCTTTAGCGCTGATGGATCACTTGTGTACAGCTGCAGGAGCCCGAAAAAGAAATATTTTCACTCGATGCATCCTGACTTGTTATTTTTGTCTCGTTTTCCTTGGTCAAAATAACCAGCGCGTTATCGGAAAATCTGTCGGACTCATCAAGCATTGACTTTTATTATCTCCACACATCGGTGTCTACGTCATGGAGACTACACTCGCTCATTAAAAAGAGTATTTTAGTGTTTTCGGATTGCCATGTATGCGCAACTTGCCTCATAAACATAGAAAAATACGACGTATTTTCTTGAAAAAAAAGCGATCAACTTTAGGGGTCTATCACCAAAGGCCTTTGATACCGATGGACCACTTGATCACAGCTGCAGAATCCATGAAGTAGATCTTTCAACCCGATGCATCCCGACTTGTTTTCTATGTCGTGTCCTCCTCGGGCAATCTATACCAACACGATATCGGAAAAAAAGTCGGGTTTTTTCCCCGAGATATAGGGGATAGCCGACATTTTTCTTTCTTCCGAACGGAGAGCCATTTTTTATTGTCCGCTGCGCTCCAAACTGGCTGCACTATGAACGAAGCAGTCGGTCAGTTAACATCGCGGAAGTCGTCTCCAACTTATTACTATGGATAGCAACATTGAACAAAGCTTGCACGATCAAGCTGCACTTTAAGTTCGTTCGAAGATTTTACTGCGTGGGAGCAACGGTTCGTCGAGTTCATCGAAGTGCTAGAAACGGAAAGCCGAAATAAGCGCCTGCGATTGGTAATTGGACATCATCAGTCACTGATAGCCCAAATAGCGCGTTTGGAAGGATTGGAGAATTCTGTGTGCAGCCGTTTTCTACACACGGGCCCACGGGCCCACGGATCATGAGTTAATCTGGCGGGAGATTGAAACATCCTTCAAGAGTCGGATATTGAACGGTTCCATCGTCAATCGCAGCCACATCGAGCCGAAGCACTTTCTATATGATGCTCGCGTCCTGGTGCTTCATCATGTCCAAAATATTATCGGCAAGCACAACAGCATTAAAATTAATACAGTGTTTAATCGTGAATTCGCGATTAGTGATAAACATGCCAGTAAAAGTGTCAACACGCGAAACTGCGAACTATTTATCACAAGCGATTTGAACGAGTGGTATGAACAGCATGTTATTGAGCCCACTTTAATCTTTCTCGATGAATTTCAAGAACGTGATAGTGGCTGGGCTCTGCAAAAAAGACTTAACCTCACGATAAATGTGAATAAGTATAATCCGATGCATGCTGGATGCTCCATATCATTGCCGCGGGAAATAATGTTGAACAGGGCTGTGGTTAACGTCAAATCGGGCGATAATGCATGTTTCGCGTGGAAAGTTGTTGCTGCTCTATACCCAGCTAAACGACACAGTGACCGTCCATCTTCTTACCCTCATTATTCGACAGTACTGAATCTCCAGGATATCGAATTCCCAGTAACGATCCATCAAATTAAAAAATTTGAATTTCATAACAATCTATCGATCAACGTGTATACCACCACCACCACCAAAAAAGACATTGTTCCAATACGCGTAACACAACACAAGAAGGAAAAGCACCTCCATTTGCTGTACATGCAAGATACTGAGGACAATAATGTGGGGCATTTCGTATGGATCAAGAAACTGTCGAGACTCGTGACGAAGCAACTGATAAAAAAGGGCCATAAAAATATATATCTGTGATCGGTATGTAGTTACCATAATATATAGGTAATTATATATGCTAGAAGAATTAAACAAAACAATATTTTTTGCAGGTGTTTGCATTACTTCGGTTCCGAGGAAAAATTGCAATCGCACGAGGTCGATTGAGGGGCGATAAACCATTGCGCGATCCGACTACCAAGTGGAACCAACAAATGGCCTCAATTCACCAACTTTAGCCCGGAAGAGCGACATCCCTTCATTGTGTATGCTGATTTAAAGTGTGTGTTATCAAAGACCAATGGGGAGAATCTAGCGAAATATACGTATCAACACCATGAAGTGTTTAGTATCGGATATTACGTCTATTGTTCGTATGACAAATCACTATTTTCATATCACTCACGCCACAGTGCTGATTGCATATCGTGGTTTGTCGAAGAACTAAAAAATCTAGCACTGCGGATAAAATAAATTTTCTGTGGCAATGTACCAATGTTATATTTAACACCGAGTGAGTGAGCTAGTTTTCGAGCAGCGACTCAATGTCACATATGTAAGAAACCATATGCGCAAGAAGATGTACGCGTTCGAGATCATTGCCATCTGACTGGGTGCTATAGAGGCTCTGCCCATTCCAACTGCAACTTAAATTACAAACAGTCATTTTTCATTCCAGTAGTTTTATACAATTTATCTGGTTATTATGCGCACTTCATAATCAAGGAAGTAGCCATACCGTTCGAAGGAAGAACCGATTTGCTTCCAATCACAAAAGAGAAATACATCTCCTTTACGAAGCATGTTGAAATTGAAGACGATTCAAAACACAAGATCCAATTGCGCTTTATCGACTCATATAAATTCCTCAACACCAGTCTCGACAAATTGGCATTATTCTTGACCTAGAATAAACTCAACATTTTACGCACACAATTCCCAACTCTCTCGACAGAGGATTTCAATTTGCTGACGCGAAAAGGGTCTTCGCTTATGAATTTATTGATGATGTGCCAAGCTAGACGACACTTGCTTACCACCACGTGAAGCATTTTACAGTTCCCTGACAGATGCTACAGTATCCGACAGAGAGTACGCACATGCTGAGAACGTTCGGGAGCGGTTCTCCATTCGAAAGCTGGGCGATTATAGCGATTTGTACGTGAAGACAAATGTCTCGTATTAGCGGATATTTTCGAAAACTTTCGAAGTACATGCGTTGAGAGCTATGGCCTAGATCCCGCGTATTACTACTCATTAACCGGATATACCGGGGATGCAATGCTAAAGCACTCGAATGTCAAGTTTGAATTACTAACTGACATTGACATGGTTCTATTCGATGAGCGGGGTATAAGTTGTGGTCTGAGATAATGCTCGAACCGATATGCACATGCCAATAACAAGTAAATGGAGTCGTTTGATCCATCGAAAAGTAGAGTAGCAACGCCAGTTCTAACTCAGGGATCTCAGGGGGGAGCGGGGCGGGGGTCCCGCGCGGGGTATCCGGGGTGTGACGTCACGGCGGGAAGGGTAAGGCCAGGTAGTGGGGGAGCGAGACGGTGTCTCCTGCGAAGTGGGCGGCGTGGGGGAGGGGGGAGTCCTAATTAGCTAATGAATTTTTAAAATCAAATGAAATTTTTTATTCATAATAAACTTGTTTACAAAGCACTGAATAAGAACATTTTGTTTCTATTAATAATGTAACATTTTTTTTGTGTACAATATTGTATATGTAGATGGTATACATTGAAAGACCCGTGTGTGTGTGTGTGTGTGTGTGTGTGTGTGTGTGTGTGTGTGTGTGTGTGTGTGTGTGTGTGTGTGTGTGCGCGCGCGCGCGCGTGCGTGCGTGTGTGTGTGTGCGCGTGTGTGTGTGTGTGTGTGTGTGTGTGTGTGTGCGTGTGTGTGCGTGTGTGTGTGTGTGTCGATGTTTGAAAAATGCGATGAAGACGTATGAAGACTGTGATTATTCTGGAACAAAAAAAACATACATTTTTTCTTATTAATCTACGTGGTACTATAATATTTAGAATAATAGTATTTACTGATAAAACTTACAATTAACCGAGAATCCATGTAGGCAGGTGGAGCACATGTTGCATGGAACAATTTGATGAAGTGGATTTCGACATGTGCAGCAGAAAATTCTACTCATTGCATTAAAACGTTCCCTGTAGTGGCCCCGCACGGCTTTTGCTTCCACAAACATGTCTCGGTCTTCGAGGAAGCATGAAGTGCAATACCTTGCCCTTTCATTCGTTGTTATATAGAAATAATTTATACAGAATACAGCTCTCGAATTGAGAATACGATGACGTTGCAAGTCCAGTCTATATTTTTGCACATCATGGTTTTCACCATCACAGTCACTTTCATAGCCTGAATCCACGAGTTCTAGATCATCTCTCAGTTCATCTATGTCTATGGCATCCATTTCATTATCACTATCGTCGTCGCGGTCGTCGTCGTTGTTGGCGATATTGTTCATTGGAACCGCACCAATTTCTTCAGGCACAGAAGGGAATCCGTTTAAGCAAGTGGTACACACGCTGCTTAGAACAATTTCATGGAGTGGATCTCGGCAGTTACTGCAGAAGATCCCACTCATTACGTCGTATGTTTCTCGGTAGTGGCCGCGCACTGCTATCACGTTCTCAACCATTGCACCCATGTCCAATATGCACCTCGTACAACATTTCACACCACGAGATGGAATGAAGTAATGGTAATTGACGCAATACACAGTTTGTCGGTTAAGATTATGAATAATTTGCAGGTCCAGTCTGAATTCTCGCCTATCATGGTTTCCATCATACTCACTTTCACAACCGGATTCATTAACTTCGAGATCACTGTCCAGTTCTTCTTCTTCTTCTTCATCTGTCACTTCCATCTCATTGTCGTCGGCATCGTCATCGCTGTCAATATCGATCACTTCAATGTCACGCATTTGATCGACCATTCCGTCGTCGTCGTCGTCATCGCTGACAATATCGATCACTTCTATTTCGCGGATTTGATCAACCATTGCGTTGTCGTCCTCGTCGCTGACAATATCAATCACTTCAATGCCGTGGATTTCATCAACCATTGCGTCGTCGTCATCGCTGACAACATTGATCACTTCAATGTCAAGGATTTGATCAACCATGTTGTACGTTTTTCCGCAGCACTTTTCAAAATCACTCTCGGAAATTGGAGAGACTAGAATGACGAAAAAACGACTACCCGAGTCCTTTTTAATTATGGGATCCTCATTGGATGCAGAATGGTGGGGATGAGTTGCTCATTTTTTCTGTCTTACTTGAACATTGAAAAACAAAGGGAAAACGAGTTTTTTCCCATTTTTCTCATAACATGTAGAAGATAGTGGAGGCACAAGTACAAACAAGTATACCTTCTAAGATACCCCATCCGGGCTAAGGGTGAACGAAAAGATTTGCCGTCTCCAGAGTGGGGCGTTATCAGAAAAGAAACACTCCATCAGTAGAGGCGGAAGCTGACCTGCTAGGGCTCAATCTCCACAAAACCGCCTTTGGCGAAAGCGCATGGGAAAATCATACTAGTGATTATGAGTTTTCCTTACTATCGCTGGAGGGTTAAATGAGTTGAAGTAAAACTCCATTGATAAAGGCGGATGTTAACTTGCCAGAATTTAGACATTCTACGATCTCCACAAAACCACGTTTGACGACAGCGCATGGGAAAATCATACAAGTGATTATGATGTTTTCCTTACTATCGCTGGAGGGTTAAATGAGTTGAAGTAAAACTCCATTGGTAAAGGCGGATGTTGACCTGCTAGAATTTAGACATTCCACGATCTCCACAAAACCACGTTTGACGACGGCGTGTGGGAAAATCATACAGGTGATCGCCATATTTTTTTTTTTGGAATCTCGTTTCCCTATGTATGAATAACTTGAGCGCAGACGCTATAGCGGGTTTCAGCCTGTTTCTCTCACGTTCCTGATATCCCATTAAACATTTCAGTCCATATACTGGCAGTCTTTATATTTTTCATCAAGATACCGGATTCCTTTACATTTTCCGCCGTGAACGCCACTCACACTTAAAAACCCCATAATATGCTCCCCTCCTCATATGTATATTAACCGTTCCACATTTTTTTCATGCTCTATCGTCACTGTAGTACACATTGCAGTAAAAAAAAGTCTGAGAGGGTATACTGTTAGACTTCTAAGATAGTCAGTCGAGGACAAAGACGGAAACATATTTTTCTTCGAAAGTTGTGGAGGCTGTGACCGCGGCTCGGAAAATTGAAACATTCGCAGTCGAGCAGTGAACTCATCCACATCGTGTTTTATTTGTCTTCAACCATTTTTCGTTGAAAAAAACGTATAAAAATGTCCGGCGACATATCAGAAGCAAGATTACGAGAGCAAGCCGCACTTATAAATTCAGCGGAAGAGTACAATCTGTGGGAGCATCAATTCAATGAATTCATCGAGTTGTTGGAAAATCAAAGCTGTAATAAACGCTAGCGATTATCGATCGGATATCGCCAATCATTAATCGCTCAAATAGCGCGACTTGAAGGCTTGAAAAACTCTGTGCGTCAACGTTTCATTCATGAGGGTGCGGGATGTGGTGCGCGAGAAAGTGGTTTGATATGGCGGAACATTGAAACGGCATTTGAAAATCGTGTATTGACTGGTTCAGTTATCAATCGCGACCATATTGACCCACGCCAATTTCTCGAAGATGCCAGGGACATAGTGCTTTTACATGTGAAAAACATTGTCGAGGAAAATTTGTGTGTAAAGGTTAATACCACGTTCAGCGGTGAGTTTGTGGCAGGTGATAAGCATGCAAACAAAAGTGTCAATACGAGAAACTTTGAACTCTTCCAGACATCTGATTTAAACGAGTGGTATGAGCAACGCGTTGTCGAACCCACTCTAGCATCTCTTGATGAATTTCAAGAACGCGATAGTGGGTGGACTTTGTTAAAAAATTTTAATTTTACCATAAGTGTGAATAAGTATAATCCAATGCGCGCCGGGTGCCACGTAAAATTGTCAAAGGAAATAATGATGAAGCGTGCCATTGTAAATGTCAAGTCCAATGACAATGCATGTTTTGCATGGTCTGTGATCGCCGCTCTATATCCCACCGAACGAAACAGTGCCCGTCCATCTTCATACCCACACTATTCAACAATACTCAATCTACAAGATGTTGAATTCCCAGTGGCCATACCGCAAATTAAGAAATTTGAGCTTCAAAATAATTTATCAATCAATGTATATACCACCAACAAAAATAACATTGTTCCGATACGCGTGTCCCAATCCAAGAAGGAAAAGCACATTAATTTGCTATACGTACAAGATACGGAGGACAACAATGTGAGGCATTTCGCTTGGATCAAAAACCTGTCGAGGCTTGTGAACGCGCAACTCAACGTAAACGGCCATCAAAAATATATATGCGATCGGTATGTAATAGTTAACGTAACTAATACACACACACACACACACACACACACACACACACACACACACACACACACACACACACACACACACACACACACACGTGTATATTAGTGTTTATTAGATATATGCTAGAATAATTAAAACATGTAAAAAAAATAATAATTTTCGGTAGGTGTTTGCATTATTTCTCATCGGAGGCTAAACTGCAGTCACATGAGGTTGATTGCAGCTCGATAAACAACTGTGCCATCCGTCTACCGAACGATACCAATAAGTGGCTCCAGTTCGTAAACTTCAACCGGAAAGAACGACACCCCTTCATCGTGTATGCCGACTTAGAGTGTGTATTAGCAAAGACTGGCGAGGAGAACGCGACAAAAGATATATGTCATCAGCATGAAGTATTTAGTATTGGTTATTACATGTGCTGTGCATACGATGAATCGCTCTCTTCATATCATTCACGTCGCAGTGCTGACTGCATATCATGGTTTGTAGACGAACTTAAAAACCTAGCATTGCGCATAAAGAGAATTTTTTGCGACAATCTGCCAATGATACCTCTAACACCAACCGAGTGGGCGAGTTTTCGAAACGCCACTCAGTGTCATATATGCGAAAAACCATTTGCGCAAGACGATGTACGCGTTCGAGATCATTGCCATGTGACCGGACGTTATAGAGGTCCTGCCCATTCAAAATGCAACCTAAATTACAAACAATCATTTTTTATTCCCGTAGTTTTCCATAATTTGTCGGGTTATGATGCACATTTTATTATCAAGAAAGTAGCCACAGCTTTCGAAGGAAAAACTGACGTCCTTCCAATCACAAAAGAGAAATACATCTCCTTCGCCAAGCATGTTGAAATTAAAGACGATACAAAACATAGGATCCAATTGCGCTTCATCGATTCATACAAATTCCTCAACACCAGTCTTGACAAATTAGCATCATTCTTGACCGAGGACAAACTCAACATTTTACGGATGCAATTTTCAACTCTGTCGTCAGGCGATTTCAATTTGTTGACGCGAAAAGGGGTCTTTTCTTATGAGTATATTGACGACGTGACTAGGTTGGACGACACTTGCCTACCAGCACGTGACGCATTTTACAGCTCCCTGACAGATGCTACAGTATCCGAGAGTGAGTACGCACATGCTGAGAACGTTTGGGAGCGGTTCTCCATTCGGACGCTGGGTGACTATAGCGATGTGTACTTGAAGACAGATGTCTTATTATTAGGCGATATTTTCGAAAACTTTCGGGATACATGCATTGAGAGCTATGGCCTAGATCCCGCGTATTACTACACATTGCCGGGGTATACCTGGGATGCAATGCTAAAACACTCGAGTGTCAAGTTTGAATTACTAACGGACATCGATATGGTTTTATTTGTTGAGCGGGGTATACGCGGTGGTCTTAGTCAATGCTCAAACCGTTATGCACGTGCTAATAACAAGTACATGGAGTCGTTTGATCCATCGAAAGCATCATCATACTTGATGTATTTCGACGTCAACAATTTGTATGGGTGGGCAATGTGCCAACCCTTGCCATATGCAGATTTTCGTTGGGTCAACGACGTGTCCAACTTTGATCCACTATCCATCGCGCTAGATTCACCTACAGGCTATATCCTTGAGGTCGACTTAGAATATCCCCAATCTCTACATGATGCGCACAAAGACCTACCGTTTTGCCCAATACACGAAAAACCACCAGGTAAGCGGGAAGAAAAGCTGCTAGCAACCGTCTGTGATAAAAAACGCTACATCATACACTATAGAAATTTACAACAATGTTTACGTCATGGACTTTGCCTCACGAAAATCCATAGGGTATTACAATTCACACAATCCCCATGGCTACGTTCATATATCGAGTTAAATACTCAGTTTCGAACGCTGGCCAAAAACGATTTTGAAAAGAATTTATTCAAATTGATGAATAATGCGGTGTTTGGCAAAACGATGGAGAATGTGCGCAATCATGTAGATGTAAAGCTTTTGACAAAATGGGAGGGCAGGTATGGTGCGGAGGCAATGATTGCGAAGCCAAACTTCCACAGCCGAAGCATTTTTTCGGAAAACCTCATTGCCGTGGAATTGCGCAATCTCGAGGTGAAGTTCAACAAGCCGATATATGTGGGTATGTGCATACTCGACATATCCAAAACATGCTTGTATGGATTTCATCACGAGTATATGGTACCATTGTATCGGAATAAATGTAAAGTGATGTATACCGACACAGATAGCCTCATATATGCCATTGAGAGCGAAGATGTATATGCAGACATGAAGCGTGACATTGAAAAATTTGATACGAGCGACTATTCAGCGGACAATAGGTATGATATGCCGCTTGTCAACAAGAAGGTACCCGGTCTCATGAAAGACGAATGCAATGGTGCAATTATGACCGAGTTCATTGGACTTCGATCGAAAATGTATGCGACACGTGTCGAGGGTAAGAAGGACACGAAAAAAGTTAATGGTGTCAAGAGCAGTGTTGTGGCTAGGACAATCACGTTTGACGATTTTGCCCGATGCTTGAAGGAAGACATTGAAATGATGCGTAGTCAAACGTGTATTCGATCGAAGTTGCACAAGGTCTACACCATTCGTGAGACGAAAATCGCTCTAAGTCCTCATGATGATAAGCGGTATATCATACCTGGGACCTCCGATACCCTACCATGGGGGCATTACGGAATACTGTAGTGAAAAGTTTTGTAATTTTTTTTCCACAACCTTCATGTAAAATTGTGTATATTTTTGTGAATATTGATGTATAAAACTCGTGAAAATTATGTATATATTTTGTTTAAAATTATGTTTGTTGTTGTTGTAAATATTTAATCGTGTAAGAATGGATTTATGATTTTCTGTAAATAAAGAAACGGACTTTTTTATAATCCCATGTGTTTATTCACTCTATCCATCTCCTCGTACTCACGTTCCACGAAAAAAGGGATTATCGACGGCGAGAAGGAAAAAAAAGCAAGCCTGCTGTGGAGTCGGTCGGAGGCTTTGGAGGGATACATGCGGATACGACCAGCAGTTTAGGTCAAGAGTCATAAAACATACATATATATTTTTCCATTTTCTTTATTATCGACTACAAATCGGATTTGCTTATCCAACTATTGTGGCTATTGTTGAACCCTAGCCATTTTACAAACATTCGATTACCGCGCTTCGTCAATACTGCTTCAATGAGATAGATATCGGGATGCTTGACACTCAGAAGCTCTTGTTCGTAGAAACCACCGGCGATCGGTTCATCTTTATGATCCTTCAAGTGGTACGTTACGGGGTGAGTTTTTTTCACACGATAGATTGTAAATATTTCTGTTGTCCAGTTTGGGGTGTAACCCTTTTCGAAAACAGTCTTAAATTTGCTGATTCTCACTTTATCACCAACGGCGAATTTCGGTTGTCTTTTTATTGGAGTCTTATCGAAAATCTGCTGCAATTGCTTCTCATTTTTCGCGTTGACATTTCTCGGCTTCATCTTAATGGTGCGGTGTACAGAATCATTATATTCGGCTACTAGATTATCAAGAATATCGATCCACTTATAATTACCACGGAGACTAAATTGCATCCACATCTTATTCTTCAATGTACGATTGAAACGCTCGCAAATGGATGCCTTCAAGTTGCTATATGTTGAATACATGTGAATATTGTACTTTTTCACGATGGCCTTAAAGTCACAATTGTAGAATTCTTTTCCATGATCGACGTGTAAGTTCTGCGGTATGCGTCCCTTAACGAGTATCGACTTCATTGCAGCTGCTGCATCTTTACCACTCTTACTCAGCATTGGCACGGCCCAGGCGAATTTTGAGAAGGTATCGATGACGGTGAGGAGAAATTTGTGTTTGGAGTTGTGACGCGCGTATGATGACATATCGACGAGATCGGCTTGCCAGGTTTCGTCCAAGCCACGGATGTCCACATGTCGACGCGGATAGTTTCGTCGAGCAGGCTTATGTAGCTCCAGCACGAGAGCGCCCCTTTTTCGCTCATTTTCCAGTCCACTCAGTCGTGCATCCAATTCAG
This sequence comes from Ophion obscuratus, assembly GCA_964007375.1. Taxonomy (NCBI): domain Eukaryota; kingdom Metazoa; phylum Arthropoda; class Insecta; order Hymenoptera; family Ichneumonidae; genus Ophion; species Ophion obscuratus. The sequence goes on along the minus strand of OZ023312.1, from coordinate 69,102,396 downwards.
CAATGACGTTTGAATTACGAATCACCAAATCTTGTAGAGTTTTAACATCGACCTCGAGTGTCCTCGCAATGTCTCGTATTGTAGCTTCAAGTCCATTAACCAATAACTGACTACTCTCATTCATTTCTTTGCGTATGTTCTTAATGATAGTTCGAGATTTCTTTTGTAACGCGCTTAAAGTGATGGCATCATCTTCTCCTTCCGGATTAGCAATGTTACACAATCGTTTCTGCCCCAAGTCATAATGACCATCTGCGGTAATTCTAAAGCCAATCCCTGGTCGACCTGGAGGACCTTGCTTACTGTGGAGTACACTCCTACTTGAATGACGTCCAAACACATCGACACGCATGATGAGAATGCGTAAATTCTCCGACGTCGAGTTAATAAATGATTTCAGCTTCACGCAATTCCTCGATAATCGATATAATTTCATTCGCATGTGATGAATTTCCAGCTGCTTGTGATGCCAGAAGCAAGCGAAGGCGATCCACTAGCTCGTTTGGATTGTCCCAATAAATATAGTCCAATTGGGTGTTTTTTCTAGCTAGCTTATACTTTGGCATACCCTGTCCCACATGATGATCGATTATATTTGCGATATATGTGTTAAATTTGTGGCTGGTGTTACGCCGTATAGCCTCACTAGGCTTATAAAATTTTTTGTGAGCATTCGTCGAGATTACAATCTTTTCGTAGTTTTTCAAATCATCCGGTGTGAGAGTTTCGACATTAGGCACTTTTTTAAACAACAGCTCCGTTAATCCAACAGTTTTCGCATAACTCACATCTCCCACACGAATATGTTCAGAGTCGAAAATAATCGGAGAATTGCCAATCATTAATTTGTTGTTAGCGAGATTGCGTACACCATATAATACATCCAAGCTTGCCTTTCTATTTGTTTGTAATAGCAGGCGATATTCGCTGATCAGCTCATCGACATTTTGCGCGTCATCATCATCATCCTCATATATCAATTTAAACGAATCTTGTGTTTCACTCTTCAAGGAATCATGTGCCGCATTTTGATTTACCACACTATTTAACGCATCTTCTTTTTCTTCTTCAACATTATCACCCACTTTTTCATCCTTAATTTCCTCCTTCACCGCCACCACCTCACCATTTTTATACGACACCAATTTCTCCAATGGCCCCACTATAGGCTTAAAGACATCCTGCATTCTCTGCTGATCGTTATCTTTCCCAATTTTCATCATTCGATGCTTTCGTCTGATTGCATCGCTCGCCTTGGCAATTTCACGCAATACATCTTTTTCTCGCAACAATTGTTCGCTCTTCATGTTGTCACTACCACGGCATGCGCAATACTGTCTCTTCAACTACTAGCAATGAGTCATTTATCAATGGTGAGAAAATAATCAAAACCTTGTCTATATCGACCATCATTAATACCGCTATCCTTGTCAATCGTGATAAATGCATACTTTTCGGAATTCCAGCATTTCATGCACATGTTTTTAAAGCTCGTATAAGTCATATCCGTATTAACATGATCGTTGTAGACGTGTTTGAGATTCATATCATCCTGCTTGAAAAGCACCACGAAATTTGCATTATCTCTCACGAGATGTTTGGGGATACGAGTGTACGTCTGACAAAGATAAAAACTGTCAACAATCTTGTGTCGTCCCATGGAAAAAAAGGCTCGAACATTATCCTGCTTTTCGCATGCTATGCCATCAAAGATGAATATAGAGTTGGGTCGTGCATCACTTGGTGCTATCACATGTTCATGCGCCTCGAATGGATGATATTCAACTCCACTCACAGGTTCGAGTAGGTGTTCGAGCAACTTATACTTTGGCTGCTTCAGCGATTTGGAATACAAGTAAATGTTCTCAAATCTCAAACCATTCGGATGGATGATGAGAGTGAGCAAAGCGTTGGTTTTCCCACAGTTTGATGGACCGCAAAACAATGCACGTATGCTATCCGGCAATAAATTCCCATGACGTTTTTGTTTCTTTTCCCCCCGCCATCTGCGACCAGCTCATCGAAATTTATCACGGGAAGTCCGCCTCCGATAGTTTGCTTCTTGGGCGTCATCTCACACACGACTAACGACGAAATCATATAAATAGGATTCTTATAGGGATTATCCGTCAGTTGCGTATTGTCTTTAGACATGATTGTACATGGGAAGAGTGGTAAAGGTTTGGTCAATCGCCTAATCAACAAACTCCCCATTGAACTACATCTGCCGGGGTATCAGTATTGTGGACCAGGCACAAAGTTGGCCAAGCGCCTTGCTCGTGGTGATCCGGGCATTAATCCATTGGATACGACTTGCAAACAACACGATATTGCGTATTCGAAAAATCCGGATAATCTTGAGGCGAGACATTTGGCGGATAAAGTGTTGGCTGAACAGGCTAGGCAACGTGTTACCGCGAGAGACGCTAGTATAGGTGAAAAAGCCAGTGCTTGGGGTGTGGCAAATATTATGAAGACAAAGAGGAAATTTGGCATGGGTATAAAGGTCCGCAAGGGTGGCGTTTGTTTGAAAAAGATAATTGGCGCTGCAAAGAAGACAATGATTCAAAGTAATGATCCGCAAAAGATTATTAAATCAGCTCTAAAGGGTGCTCGTGCGGCTGTAAAGTTGCAAGGTGGTAAAGTACGCACACCTCGGGTTCTACCTGTACCCCATAAAATTGGTGGTTTATTGCCCTTCCTCGTGCCCATTTTTGCGGGTCTTAGCGCTGCGGGTGCTTTGTCTGGTGGTGCAGCTAGTATAGCTAAAGCTGTAAATGGTGCTCAAGCAGCTAAGCGTGAATTGGATGAAAGTAAGCGTCATAATCGGATAATTGAAGCGATTGCATTGGGTAAAGGTTTACATCTAAAACCATATAAGCAGGGATTGGGCCTTCATATCAAGCCAAAAAACTAGAAGTATCGCTACCGCACCGACCCCTCACCGACCGCGACCTACTCACAAATGCAAAAATTCTAAAGATTCCACATTTTCGTGGAGTTTACATGCGCGACACATTGCCAGCGAGCGGACCTCTCAAATGTGAAGCAGCAATTGTAAATTTGGATGAAAATGTCGGTCCTGGAACGCACTGGGTCGCTTACAAAAAGACTGGATTGAAAGTCGTGTACTTTGATAGTTTCGGCAACCTTCCACCACCATCCGAGCTCATGAGATATTTTCGTGTTGGTAGCGTAAATTATAATTATACAAGATATCAGGAATATGATACGATTGAATGTGGACATTTGTGTCTCAAGTTTCTTTGTCAGCAATTGCAGCACAAAGACAAATATACACTATATATAGGGGGGAAATGATGTGGAGAATTCAGTTGTCAATTTACCAGCATCATGGATGAAAGTTTAACATTGACCATATCTGGTTCATCGTCCATCCTCGAGGCGCAATACTTTCCCCCCATCGAACTCTCGCCACACAAAAATTATACTCTCGGTCTCGTGGAATTGTTAACCTTCAACTCTATTCCCAATATCGACGTTGAGCACGAAAAACTTTACGTGGGAGATGAGGTGTTGACGATACCTACGGGCAGTTATGAAATAGAGGATATTGAGACGTTTGTACAAGCAGAGCTCTCGCGTAAAAACATCAAAATCAGCATTAAACCCAATAATAATACGCTACGCAGTGAGATCGAGTGTGATCATGATGTAAATTTTGAACCGAAAGATTCTATTGGACATCTACTAGGCTTCACCCCACGCAAATTGGAAGCCAATAAAAGACACGAATCCGATCGTCCAGTAGCCATTCTCAAAGTGAACGCCCTACGCGTTGAGTGCAACATTACCGCTGGCGCCTATATTAACGGACAAAAAGTACACACAATTCACGAATTCTTTCCATCTGTGCCACCGGGCTATAAGATCATTGAAGTCCCCTCCCACGTAATTTATCTGCCAATCACGAGTCGAACGATTGACGCGATACAGGTTCGCATAGTGGATCAGGACGGTGATTTGGTAAATTTCCGCGGTGAAGTAATCACCATACGCCTGCATATAAAGTCGTGATGGGTATAGTTTTCAATAGATCTTCCAATAACAATAAACGGCCATGGATGAAAACAATCAGTCGTCGGCCAGCGCCCAAAGTGCTAACACCTCAAAACGTGCTACTCTTGAAGAATTTGGGTCTCAAAGTGCGTGGCGGAAGCGTGTAAAAAATTATTTAGTCTGTGCTCTATGCATCTGCTGCGTGAAATGGAGGAAGAAATCGTAAACATTCAAACGCCCGTCGTCTTTGATGATTCCATCATACATTGCGAGATTCACGCTCATCAGCCATATGCATCTTCAACCTTCAATAACAGCGATGAAATCCGTATTGCTATCCAACATCAAGACCTCTCCATCCTGCCAAGCAAGAGTTCCCTACACATATGTGGGAAATTATCCAAGCGTGATGGGACGCCAACCGCTGCGACAAGTCTCGTCAACAATGCCATTTGTCATTTGTTTGAGGAAGTGCGATATGAGTTGAATGCCATAGAAATCGATCGTATTAAGAATGTCGGCATTACGAGTGTAATTAAGGGATATTCATCTCTCTCACCGGCCAAGAGCTCTATGCTCGAGAACACTGGATGGCTCGATGTTGAAGAGACCAAGCAAATTGTAGATGTATCGGGAAACTTTGATGTGTGCATACCGCTCAGCATTCTCCTCGGGTTTGCCGAAGATTATCGTAAAATTGTTGTAAATGCCAAGCACGAGTTGATTCTCACGAGATCAAAGACCGATGACAATGCCATTGTACAAACAGCGCCCGAAGACTATAAACTCGTATTGCATAAAATAGAATGGCTCGTACCGTATGTAACAGTTTCGGATCAGCGGAAAATTCAGCTGTTAAAGTTTCTCGCCAAAGACCCACCGATCTCCATGAGTTTCCGAACATGGGAATTGTATGAATATCCATTGCTGCCTGTGACCTCTAAGCACGTGTGGTCTGTGAAAACCTCGAACCAGCTGGAGAAGCCACGATATGTCATACTTGCGCTGCAGACGGGGCGGAAAAATAAGAAAGAATAAAATGCTAGCCACTTTGATCATTGTAACCTGAGCGATGTCAAACTATACCTCAACTCGCAATGTTATCCATATGGAAATTTGAATTTGAACATTGATCAAAATCAATATGCTCTACTCTACGAGATGTATGCAAACTTTCAACCGACCTATTACAACAAAGCGGCTGAACCATGGCTGAGCAGAATTGAATTTTTAGAAAAAGCCCCCCTCGTTGTCATTGACTGTTCAAAGCAAAACGATTCTCTCAAGTCCGGCCCTGTTGACGTGCGTCTTGAGTTTGAATTGAAAAATAATATTCCGCCACAAACTTCAGCATATTGCATGATCCTTCATGATCGTATTGTCGAGTACAATCCAATCAGTGGTGGGGTTAAAAAATTGGTATAAATTCATGCCGATGATTCGCGTCCACTTCAGTCAACATGGAGCTTATCGTCGATGTGCAGGGCTTCAAGAGACCCATCAACAAATTTGTCCTAAAGGAGATGTCCATCGTCAAACTCCACGACAAGGATGCTGAACCGCTGACGCTCGTCTTCGACGCACCATTTGCATGGGACTCTTTACCAGCCAAGTACAAGATGACAAACAAGTGGCTGGAACGCAATTTCCATGGAATACGATGGGAACACAGTGGCATACCATACGAGGCAGCTAGAAAGACAATTCGAGAAATCTTGCAAGGAGCTCCAACCATCTATGCGAAGGGATTCGAGAAATGCGCATGGCTATCAAGATTCATGGATCCCGCGACAAACGTCATTGACTTGGAGACTCTGGACTGTCCATCGCTGCAGAAGCTGCCGAAAATCACGAACTTCAAATGCCCGCATCATTCCTTCAACACGAAATACAACTGCGCCCATGAGAATGTAAAATCGCTGAAAAGCTGGTTGAGCGTATACGAAGCGTTGTGTGAGCGAGGAATTTTTTTTAAATGAATAAAAAACATTTTGATGAAAATATGTGTCATTTGTATTCTTTGTTCTACGGCGAAAACATCCATCATTTACAATTCAATCAAACATATACATTCTTACATCACTTTGAAAAAAAACCGTGACGACTGCGAACAGCCCCTCGACAATGGTGCCCAATTTTGTCTCCATGCTCGGAGACGATGGAACTCGACGCTGTTGTATTTCGCACCACTGAGTTGACCAGTTGACCAGCATACTCTCGATGATGCGGACAGCTGTTCGACGATGGTGGTCCAACGAATTTTGTCTTTTCCAACATGCTCAGAGACGACGGAACTCGACACTGTTGTATTTCCCACCAATGTACCGCATGCAGAGCTGGCCATCACGTGCCACTTGCAGCATACTCTCAAACATTGTCGGATCTTGGTCGAAGGCCTTCACAAGTCGCGCCGGTAAGAAGACAGAGAACTCATCCTCGATGTCCGCGATGTAGCGTTTCCCAAACTTGGTTTGTACGGCCTTCATTTCGGAGATTCGATGATCCGAGTGAACGGGGAGTTCTGACAGCTTCTTCGTTGGGAGGAATTCCGCCATCCGGCTGACTTTGTTGATGCTCGTGAAATCCATTTTCCACACTTTTCTCTTTTCAAAGTTCCTTTTCGAGAGAGAGATGTTGATGTTGTGTGGTAGGCTGAGCTTGGTCCACGAAATTATAAGCTCTCGCGTAACCCTCCCACTCAAATTTTCAAACTTTTCCCCACTTTTCCAGTCGTGAAAAACAGGTTCAAACACGTTCGAAGAACCTCGTACGTGGAGAATTACCCTCTTCGACATTTTTTCACACTCCCAAAAAGAAAACGGGTTCAAACACGTTTGATGAACCCCGTACGTGGAGAATTTCCACAGCATTTTTCACACTTCCGACGTTGCGGTGGGGGACCATCAATGTGATCTTTCATCTGTGGCGTATTATAATGCTTCATGCATGGGAGATATGATATCACTTCACTATCGTTCCGATGTCGTTCTGGCAAACGATCCCACAATAAACCAACATATTCACCCCAATATTTTAGGAGCAGAACCTTTGGAACCTGTTCGAGCTCGTTTTTGGTCAAGTCTAGCGGGTGCTTGGCCGGATGCACTGCGTACATACTCGCACATGTGAACATCTTGACGTAATCTTTCGGAATGAAACCGCGACGGGTTGAATTTTCTTATCGACACCTTTCATACCTGCAGTTGCATGCAATAAATAATGCATTTTTTTTTATAAGTCTCTGAAAGAGCGCCCTTCATATGGCAGCTAGCGTTTTCTTATTGGTGGAAACTTTTCTAGCCATATATAGTAGTTTACCCACATGTGTCCATAATGAAGCTGATAATTCCGAGTTATACGATAAAAAATACAAAAACTTTATGGCTTTCCAACGGTTACCCGCCACTATTTGTTCTCCCCCCTCCCTCTGCTGCAGACACCGTCTCGCTCCCCCACTACCTGGCCTTGCCCTTCCCGCCGTGACGTCACACCCCGGATACCCCGCGCGGGACCCCCGCCTCGCTCCCCCCTGAGATCCCTGAGTTAGAACTGGCGTTGCTACTCTACTTCGAAAGCATCATCATACCTCATGTATTTTTATATCAACAATTTTTATGGATGGCCATTGTGTCAACCGTTGCCATATGCAGATTTTCGATGGGTCAACGACGTGTTCAATTTTGATCCATCATGCATCGCGCTAGACTCTCCTATAGGCCTTGAAATCGACTTGGAATCCTTGAATTCGACTTGGAATATCCCAATCTCTACATGATGCGCACATAGACCTGCTGTTTTGTCCAATCATGAAAAACCGCCGGGTAAGCAGGGAGAAAAGCTGTTAGCAACCGTCTGCGATAAAAAGCGCTACATCATACACTACCGGAATTTACAACAGTGCTTACGCCATGGACTTTGCCTCATGAAAATCCATAGCGTCCTACAGTTTACACAATCCCCATAGCTGCGTTCGTATATTCAGTTAAATACCCAATTTCGAACGCTTGCCGAAAACGATTTCGAAAAGAATTTATTTAAATTAATGGATAATACGCTCTTTGGAAAACGATGGAGAATGTGGGCAATCATGTAGATGAAAAGCTTTTCACGAAATGGGACGGAAGGTATGGCACAGAGGCAATGATTGCGAAGCCAATCTACCACAGCCGAAATGTTTTTTTTTTCGGAAAACCTCGTTGCCGTGGAATTGCGCAATCTCGAGGTGAAATTCAACAAGCCGATATAGGTGGGTATGTGCATACTCGACATATCCAAAACGTGCTTGTATGGATTTCATCACGAGTATATGGTACCTCTGTATCGAGATAAGTGTAAAATCATGTCTGCCTATACGGATAGGCCCATAAATGACATTGAGAGCGATGATATACATGCCGACATGAAGTGCGACCTTCCAAAATTCGATACAAGCGATTATTCAGGGGACAATAGGTATGGTATACCGCTCGTCAACAAGTCTGGTCTCATGAAGGACGAATGTAATGGATTATCTATGACCGAATTTATTGGACTTCGATCGAAAATGTACGCGGCACGTGTTGAGGGTAAGTAGGACACTAAAAAAGTTTAAGGTGCCAAGAGCAGTGTCGTGACTAGGGCAATTACATTTGACAATTATACTCAATGTTTGAAGGAAAATATTGAAATGGAGCGTAGTCAAACATGCATTCGATCAAAATTACACAAAGTCTACAGCATCCGTGAGGCAAAAATTGCTCTGAGCCCACATGACGATAAGCGGCACATCATACCTGAGACCTCTGATACTCTACTATGGGGGCCGTCATATAGAATACCGCCGTAAAAAAATATCAAAATATTTTTATTGCTACAACGTTGCTTTTTTTGTAAAATTGTGTATATTTTTTTGAATATTGATGTGTGAAACTCGTGAAAATTGTGTATATATTTTGTTCACTCGATCTAAAACTTGTTAAAATTATGTTTGTTGTAAATATTTAATTGTGTAAGACTGGATTTATTATTTTCTGTGAATAAAGAAACGGACTTTTTATAATGCCATGTGTTTATTTACTCTATCCATCTCCTCGTACCCACGTTCCACGAAAAAGGGGTTATCGACGGCAAGAAGGGAAAATAAAGCAAGCCTGCTGTGGAGTCGGTCAGAGGCCTTGGAGGGATACATGCGAAGACGACCAGCAGGTTAGGTCAAGTGTCATAAAACATACATATATATTTTTCCATTTTCTTTATTGTCGACTACAAATCGGATTAACTTATCCAACTATTGTGTCGAAACCTAATCACTTAACAAACATTCGATTACCACGCTTCTTTAAGGGGTAAGGCCACTGTAAATTTTTTGAAAAATCGATTTTTTTTATTGGCTTAAAAAATAGTTTAAACCCTCTAGTTTAAAAATAGTTTAAATCCTTTTAACTTCTTTTTTAAATTTTTTCCAATAAAAAACTATTCGCAAAACTTTAAACGCGTTTTTCTCGAAACATGGTTTTTCAAAATGGCACGCAGCATAACTCGAACAATTTTCATTTTTTTTACTTGAAATTTTAACCAGATGTGAACATTTACATTATCTTGAGAATGTCGATCGGAATTTTCAAGAACTTTATTTATTGATTTTTTATTAACAAAAAACTTGCCGTTTTTTTCGTCAAAAATCAATTTTTTTTTCAAACGCACGCCAAATCCACAAAAATTGATACTTTTTAAAATCCGATCGACATTCTCTAGCTATAGCCCTCTAGATTAATGGTTTTTTTTTGTTCTAGATTCAAAAGTGCACCAGTGGTGCTGCGTGCCGCGGAGCCCTGGAAGCAAAACATGTCCCGGGAAGATAGCTGTGGAACCGCCATTTTGTTTTTTTTTTACTTTAAAAAAATGTTATAATAAAGTTTAATGTATGCCCGATAACACCATTAAAAGTTTTTTTTCAAATACCTTCAATTTCGGGAGCAAAAAATTAGTGAAAAAACCTTTTTTTTTGGGCCGTTACAGTGGCCTTACTCCTTAATACTGCTTCAACGAGATAGATATCGGGGTGCTTGACGCTGAGAAGCTCTTGTTCGTAGAAGTTACCAGAGATCGGTTCATCTTTAAGGTCCTTCAAGTGGTACGTCATGGGAAGAGTTTTTTTCACACAATATATTGTAAATATTTCCGTTGTCCAGTTTGAGGTGTAACCCTTTTCGAAAACTGTCTTAAATTTGCTGATTCTCACTTTATCACCAACGGCAAATTTTGGTGATGTTTTTATTACCGTCTTTTTGAAAACTTGCTGCAGTTGCTTCTCATTTTCCGCGGTGAATTTCTCGGCTTCATCTTAATGGTGCGGTATACTGAATCATTATATTCGGCTACTAGCTTATCAATAATATCGATCCACTTTTAATTACCACGAAGACTAAATTGCATCCACATCTTATTTTTCAATGTACGATTGAAACGCTCGCAAATGGATGCCTTCAAGTTGCTATTTATTGAATACATGTGAATATTGTACATTTTCATGAGGGCCTTAAATTCGCAATTGTAGAATTCTTTTCCATGATCGACTTGTAAGTTCTGCGGTATGCGTCCCTTAACGAGTATCAACTTCATTGCGGCTGCTGCATCTTTGCCATTCTTACTCAGCATTGGCACGGCCCGGGCGAATTTTGAGAATGTATCGATGACGGTGAGGAGAAATTTGTGTTTGGAGATGTGACGCGCGTATGATGACATATCGATGAGATCGGCTTGCCAGATTTCGTCCAAGCCACGGATGTCCACATGTCGACGCGCATAGTTTCGTCGAGCAGGCTCCAGCACGAGTAGCTCCAGCACGCGAGGGCCCCTTTTTTCGTTCATTTTCCAGTCCACTCAGTCACGCATCCAATTCAGCAATGACGTGTGAATTACGCGTCATCAAATCTTGTAGAGTTTTGACAATGGCCTCGAGTGTCTTTGCAATGTCTCTTATCGTAGCTTCGAATCCATTAACCAACAACTGACTACTTCCATTCATTTCTTTGCGTATGTTCTTAATGTTCGGGATTTCTTTTGTAACGCACTTAGAGTGATGGCATCATCTTCTCTTTCCGAATTTGCAATGTTACACAATCGTTTCAGCCCCAAGTCACAATGATCATCTGCAGTAATTCCAAAGCCAATCCCAGGTCGACCTGGAGGCAGTGCAGCCAGATCGCGCGCAAATTTACCCCCTCTCTAGTCTGTTGCGCGCACATCACATAATCATAGTAGCGCGTGTCCGTGAGCGAGCGACGCTCGGATGTCTTCGGGAAGAGCCGAGCGCCACCGAAGTTTCCCGACCGCGCCTTCGGCAGCTACACGAATACATGGACGCTGAGCACATTCATGTGCGGCCAAGCCGAAACGAAGGATTCGAGGGAAAAAGCAATCCGAGCACGACTCGCGCGTGACGTCACCCGACGGCACGAGCGAGACTTTTAGATGACTTCCATGCTTATTTAGCTCTTGATTCTCTGCGTTATTAATGTATACAAAAAAATGTATCGCGCACTCTCATCGCTTATTTTTTTCAGTTTATACGTTAATTTAAATATAATAATAAATCGAAATTACAACTTATTTATCTTCTAAAATATTGTTTAAGCTTTACTCACACCCGTCCTTATGCCAAATAAATTATAATTCATAAAAGTAAGCGGAAATATATTTATATTCGTATTATTATATTAAATCTCATAGCTCTCATATGAAACTCTCATATGAAAAACACAAAAAAAAACTTCAAAACCTTAGATTTCAACGAACCAAGAACATACATCTTCACATTTTTAATCATGACGAATTTTTAAGAACATCACACGTACATCTGAACCAAAACAATATACATCACCTAAATTATCAAAACATAAACCAAACAACACAAAATCACAACATCTTAGACTCAACTCTTACTAATAGACAACAGGACACAAATAATAATCTTTCCACTGATCCTCTGAATAATATAAATTCGAAAATCACATTAAATAAAACGAAAGAATGTCTTATAAATCTCTCCAACATTGATATTCCGCTACACATTTCCACATTCTTGTCACTAGGTGAAAAGTTTTGTTTTCCTTACCTCAAACTCTCAAACATAAAAACTCATATCCACAAATCAATCTCCGAATTGAGTCCAATTTAGATTTTTTACTCGACAAACCTAGACAAGTCGAAATTAGAACCAGATTCAATAAAATCTTAAACAAAATAAATATTCCAACCTCATTTTCCAACACTAATCAAATTATAGAACACACGTCCTCATTCTTAAAAAACAACCCTCAACTTTTAGTTACACGGGCTGACAAAGGAAATTCAACAGTCATTCTCAACAAATCAGATTACATTACAAAAACTCATAATTTACTCGCAGATTCCTCAACTTACAAATTAACAAATAGAAATCCCATCAACACTCTACAAAGAGCCATTAACAATAAATAGTCCAACACATAAACTAGCTGATTTATACAATCTAAACTTTCTAAATTAATCATTACGACTAATTCACACGTCAAAGATAGTTTCCACCTAAAACATTTACTTTCTAACATCTCAATTCCACTCGACTATAAATTGGTCTCGTTTGATATTGTTTCTCTCTATACCAACATCTCATTACAACTTGTTATTCAAAGCCTTCAAAAAGATCAAATCTATTTTCAAAAACATTTCCTTTAAACGAAATAATTAAAGCCATAGAATACATCGTGTTCTTAACTTTCTTTACATTTCAAAATATAATTTACCAACAAATCTCAGCGTTACCAATTGGCTCACCTCTGCCTCCAATACGATCTAACATTGTCATGATTGATCTTGAAACAAATTGTCTGGAAAATAAAAATTTTCGTTACCACTATATAAAAAATATGTTGATGATATTATTATTGCTCTACCAACAGACAAAATTGAATCGACCAAAAAATTTTTAACTCATATAACTAAAAATTACAATTTACATCAGAAAATGAAGTAGATAAAAAATCCCGTTTTTTGATATACTTTTAATCCATAAACAAAATTCAATAATCACAAATTGGAATAGGAAACCAACCTGGTCAGGCAGATTCATAAATTTCTTTTCACACCACCCACTTTCCCAAAAAGCCATAATTTACAAGCTAGTTGACAGAGCAATAAAATGATCTCATCATTTATTTCACAAAGAAAACCTCAAACTTATTAGTAACACGATCACACAAAATTGCTATCCGATCTCTTTCACATAAGAAATAATAAAAACTCGGCTTTCCACAATCAACAATCAAAAAAAGAATAACAGCAATTTTGATTCTTCCAGACTAATAAATGTTCCTTACACAAAAAAAAACATCCATCATCAACTAATTCGTCTTTTTCAACAATACAAAATAACATTAGTAACAAACAATAAACGCAACATTTTATCGATTACTGGCTCCACCAAAGACAAAACAAAAAACAACCAAAAATCCAACATAGTTTACAAAATCGGTTGTAAGGAATGCAATGCCACATACATCGGCCAAACCAAAAGATGCCTTGAAACCAGAATAAAAGAACATAAAAAAATAGCCTAAAACATACTACCATAATACACACAGTCTTATCGCAACATGCAATAGAACAAAAACATGACTTTCAATTCGATAATGTAAAAATTTTAAACAACGAAAATTGGCTCAAAAAAGACTAATCCTAGAAATGATCCAAATTAAGGCACACTCCAAAGCCATACATTTTAGGAACTGACATACAAAAACTAAGCTCATTCTATAACTCTATTACATAACTATTAAAATATTTTACAATACTTTACTTGACATAACAATTTTTAAATTATTGACACTATAATTTAATTTTAAATACTCTTAACATGACGCACCAATTTTATTTCTCTTGACACGTCACTGCCTAAAGGATCTTTCTCCCCCGATTCGCAAAATAAAGACTCTAATAAGTTTTTCGAAATTAAGACACCACTCAGTTTCTCTCGAACTCTCCGTGATCACACAACTCAATGTGTAACTGAGAAATGTAATGTTACATCCTAGCGAATGTACCTTATCTCGACTATTCCCAATATCCTCATTTGCCGTAATAAGCTTATTATTATACGTATATAAATCTAAGAATAAGACGCGTAACAGCGTACAAAGGAACGTGCGTATATTTCGCACGCATATTCAACTCACAGCGATATATACACGATAGCCGCACCGCCACAGTCATCAACTTTTTCTATCCCATTGGCTGTCAACAAGAACACGATCTTAGGCGCATATTCCAAGAAGAGCTGTCGAACGAAAAATCAACCATCAACTCGATCAACCGACTCCAAAAACTCTACACCGTCCCAACCGCATGAGAACCAAAGAAGCCTCTACCCTAGATTACTTCATCATAACATAGCCTAGACGGCTCCGATGAATTTATAACTCTGACTGAAAAATAAGACATCCGGTCTCACAGCGCAGCTCGATATACAAACTTCTCGATATGAGAAGTCACCATAGCCATAAATTGACATAACACAAACCATGCAAATGCTTAGGTCTCTGATATCGAACTCTATATCCCATGCGCTTTTTCGCCGAAACACGAGGCTCCTTCTCTTCATACGCATATTAGTCAGAACCGATGCCCTGAAATAAGGCCACGCACGTGCCTAACGAATCTGTAAAGTATTCGCACACCATACCGCGACCAATCACGCTAATCAACCGATATCTTCACGACCATTGGTCCAATCCCTAAAGAACTAGATGACCAAGACCACACTCTCCCTAAAGTTCCTTCTACCACTACTGAACCTCTCCTAATTTTCATATCAAGAAAGACTTCCTTCCTGAAGTCAGTCTCCCGTTAACCACCATCAAATCAAGTTCTTCTATCGAGTCTCAATCCCTGTCTCCCGACAATCTTCATCAAATTCAGAACTTAGTCTTCCGTCAACCAATATTTGCGTCAACCGAATGACTCTTTATATCAAGTCTTAACCCAGAAGTCTAACGAATATCTCCGATTATCCTTCATACGAACCGTTTTCATTTTTCAAGTCACAAAAGTTTTATTTGACACTTGTATAACTTCTATCATCGGTCCGCGATTATCAATCTCAATTCATCGACCTTGCGCGCCGTTCATATTTCTATCTACGCGTAGTGCCCATCGTAGTAAACACGTCGAGTATACACACGTCTAGCGTAAAATCCTGCGAGCGTCTTACCAGCAATTGTACCAGCGAGCGCACCAGGCCAAGAGCGAAGGCCCTTGTAACGCGAGCGACAACAAACATCCACGCAAGCGAGCGAGCGAGCGACCGAGCGTCAAACACAACCAATGTAAGCTAACCATACCTTTTTCTTTTCTGCATCATTCATCATAAGCCTGATCGCTTCAAACCGTTTAATATTCTTATAAGAAATAAAATAGTGTCAATCTTATATTCTTTCCTACGCACTACCCCTTTTTACCCTCATCCCGTGCTATTGCGCTAGGCGTAGGCAACAAAGAGGGAATCAAAAAATATATGCCCACGTCCCTTCCGGGCGTGACATTAAATTTCGAGTTTTTGTTTATTTTGGAAGAAAATGTTTAAAATCTTAAACTTGTAGCGAATTTTATGCAACTCGCGGTATTCGAACTTCGCGCGCCTGGAGAGGGCCGCTAGAGAGCGCCAAGCTCGCCGTCCGGTAGTGGGGATTGTGGGTAAAAACCGGTCAGCGATGACCAAGGAGTGTCCCTCGCACTCCCCCCTTTACAAAGAAAAACGTCTAGCGAGACAGAGGTGCGAAGCGGAAATCACGCAATGGTCGAGAGAATTATTTCGCAAGCCGGCGGTCTGTTTTCCGTGCTTCGTCGCACTCACTAGCATCCGAATCCTCCGGGATTGCACGGAGTGGACACAACTCGGGATTCGTGAAAACCCTTGGACAATAGGACAAGGCATCCGTTCGTTGGTGCGCCAACGAAAGAAGGTAACGCGCCACGGAATTCGCGTGGATCCTCGTCCCAAATCGCCCATCGGGCAAATCTCCTGCGCGTTCGAGTATTGTCGTACCTCGTGCGCCTTTGGGATCCCGACTACTCCGAGTGATTCGCACGAGTCAATGCCGGCCACGACGTGGCGCGGGCATGAACGACGCGGAGTTCAGATTCTTCCCGGACATGTGCTTCAAGGCACCCAGTCGCCAAGCACTGTGCACGATCATGACCCATCGTGATTCAGCATTCCGAAGACGACTTTGCGCCGGGAAGCATCAGCGGGTATCGCCGACCGTCAGCGAAGTGGCCCTGAATTCTGAAAAGACCATCATCTCACGCAACGCAGTGAGCTGCATCGTCGCCGACGAGATTCCAGAGGAAGCCTGTCAACGAGGAGTCCGGGCGGAAGCGTCCCCCCGAATGTAACTAGCGAACCATAGTATAAGCGAGCGACAATAATGTAAGTACCCGATGTTTCATATGTAACAATCAAGCTACTCGGCTTGATTCCGGCCAATGCGCCGTGAGCGAGTGATGATAGCGTAATTCGAAGGTTGCTGTAATGCAGAAATGCCACGGCATCGTCGCACGCCTGAGGATGGCGATCGGTATTCCGAAGACGGATGCCGAACGTTGTGATCTACTTTAGGGTTGCAAGTCGGAAATTACCCGCGCTGTCGTATGTCTGAAGACGAAGCGAATTTTTGTACTCATAAATCAAAGAAAGTAGGCCTGCGAGCCGTAAATCGCCTGTGCATTCGCTGTCGATGAAGTTGGGAGTATAAATAAAAGAAATGAATCGCCCTGCGGGGCAAATTGTGTAGTGAAATAAGGAAATGACGGGTATTCGTCCCATTAATGTGTCACCATTGAACTAAAATAAACGTGGAATTGTTACAAATGGCGCCCAACGTGGGGCCACGGGCGAGCTAGAGTCGACTGCGGCCCATAACAAATAAGAAATACCACGAGTTTACAGAACGTTCGGATTCGCTCGTACATTTGTAGTCATTCACATAACTGAGGGCTATTTAGGCCATTTAAATGAGGGCGATGCATCGTACCCCGCCACTTACACCGGATTTGACAAGGACTCCGGTGTCACCGTCTCCGGAGGTCTGGACAGTCCGGGCGAAAAATTCTGTCCCCAAAATATAAACGATCGAATTCGAATTAATTTACAGGAATCCACAGGAATGGCGGAGAAGATGCAGCGTCTTAATGAAGAAAGGGTGCGAATGAACATTGAGAGGGCTGAAATAGAAAACCTTCGACGTGAGGTGGCTGACGGAAACAAATTTGCCGCGGTGCTCCGGAATATCAGAGCCACTATTGAAAGACAAGAGAGGACGATCGAAGGATTACAAGCCGCAGCCGAAGCCCGACTACACCCGAACAATGATAATCAAAGTATGTTAAATGGGCTGGTACGCGGATTTCAATCCATGAAATTAGAGATCCCTTTACCCAAGTTTAAAGACGAGTTACAACAACACCCGAAAGAGTTCCTCGAGCGACTGGACCGGTATATGGTAGTAAAAAGAGTAGAACCAGAAATGCGAATGCTGGTCGTTGAAAATGCACTCGAGGGTCGGGCGAAGATCTGGTTCGAGGCTAATAGAGTGATGTGTCGAGACTTCGTCATTTTTAGCCAACGATTCTTGGAAGAGTTCTATTCGATTCAGGTTCAAGGGCGCATAAAGAGTCAATGGATTAATAAGAGATACGTTCCGACGATGGGTTCGTTGCAGAGTTTTTTCTTTCAACAACTAGCCTCGTCGCGATATTTTAATCCCCCGTGGGATCCCTATGAAGTGCACTATACTATTATACAAGGAATGCCCCTTCGGGTGCGCGAGTCCATGATCAGCACCGATCTTGGGGACGCCAATGCCGTGTCTAACTCATTGTCGCTGTTGGATTTGGCCAACGAGGAAAAAGAGCTTATGCGAAAGGGGCCTCAAATAAATCTCTCGATCGTTCCAAAGTCATCGACACAAATAGGTGGGTATCGGGGCAATCAAAGCCGCGGGACTACCGATTATCGGAACTACAGGTCGCGACCGGGATTCCAAGATAATCAGATAATGACACGCCAGGGCGATAAGGGGATGGTTTCGGCGGAAGCTCAGTCGAGCGTATCATGTTTGGTCCCAATAGAGGCTCCGCCAAACATATCATGTGGCGAGGCCGAGCAGCAAATTCCATTAGAAGCCAGATTAGGTGCGAACACAGATCATCTGCAGTTCGCACCATTAGGGGCAATTCCTCGGACAAATATTCCGCCACCATCGGTGGCCGCATCAATCGAAAACCCAGGCCCCTCTAGGGCTTTAAACGAATAGAGGGTGTGCCGACGTCAAGTTCTCACGGGTCACACCCCTCGTACGAGGATTTCGAGAACATCGCCATGGGGGTAATGAAAGAGGCTGATTGTGGTAGTACATCCCTGATTAGACGATGCCCTCACCTGTTGCTGCACACCTGTAATGTCTTGATCTCGGCGTTGGTAGACACGGGTAGTCAGGTGACCTGCATCTCGGAAGAGTTCTTCCAGTATCTAAAGAAATACTTCACCCTCGTAGAGTTGCCAGTATCCAACCTGGTGGTGACCACGACAGTAGGCAAAAAACCAACAAAGGTGCTAAAACAGGTGCAACTGCAATTCAGAATAGATCAGATGTCAGTATCTTCCAATCTATTGGTCGTGCCGTATTTGACCAGCAAGGCAATCCTTGGACATGATTGGCTAGTGGATAATAGAGCCGTAATAGATTATGACGAAGGGATACTGAAGATCCAAGGAAAAACGATTCCAGCTGACCTGGTCCTTTTCGATCATCGGAGATGAAAGGAAATTCTCACTTCAACACTCGATGACCTCGTGATTATACAGGTGATTTCGAATGGTAATGAGATCAACTGGACGGAGAATCGGGAGGGGAAAGGGAACAGTCCCGATATTTTTGCTCATGGGACCCAACGGGGAGTATCACGTTGCGAGACTAGTGTAGACAGTCACACGCCAGGTGACGCGGAACCGAGAGCGACGATAGATGAATGGCAAGCGGAAGCGTCGGTATTAATGGACGCTGCAAATTTAGGAAAGGGGGTGTACAGGGTAGTTCGTTTCCTAGAATAGATATCGCTAGTCAGCAGGTTGGCTGTCGTGAGAGCGCGGTTGAAACTTCGGAGATGGGAAATGAGCCAGACCCCTGCGAAATCCGGTTATGCCGGTTATATGTTGAAGGCGAAAACGACAACTTCTTCGCCGATGTCAAGGAGACGGTTAGTCAAGTCCCCAGTCTCTCCCGTGATCAACAGGCTAGTCTCAGGGATACCCTTTTGCGATATAAGAGGTTATTTATGGTCAAATTCACACCAGCAGACCAGTATGAACACCAAATACGATTAACTGATCCCCGCGCGGTAGTGCGCAAATCATATCCGGTCCCGTATACACTGCGTGACGCCGTCCAATCTGAGATAGACATTATGTTGAGTCAAAGAGTGATCGAACGATCCACTAGCGCTTATTGCAATCCACTACGAATCGTGCGGAAGAAGGACGAACGATTACATATCTGTTTGGACGCGCGGTTCCTAAACAGCGTAATTGAGTCAGATAATGAATGTCCTCCGCGGATCGAAGATTTACTGCAGAAATATCATGGGGTGAGTTTGATGACCACGTCTGACCTAGCGAATGGTTACTGGCAAATCTCGTTGCACCCAGCCTCTCGTCCGTATACCGTTTTTTTGTACGGATCAAGGTTGTATCAGTTTTCTCGCATTCCGTTCGGTCTCAAGCCCGCGGGTAGTGGCTTTATTAGAGCGCTCGGTCAAGTTTTCCATCGGGAGTTCGATCATTTCTTGACACTCTACATTGATGACTTATTAATAACCTCCAGGTCATGGGAAGAACACTGGGTTCATTTGGATCGGGTGTTTGCAGTCCTATTGGATAATTACTTTACTCTTCGGCTCGATAAGTCGATTTTCTGTCGAGTATCGGTGCGGTTCCTTGGATTCATTTTGTCAGTGGATGGGATTCGTCCCGATCCAGATAAGCTGCAGGGTATTCGAGGATTCGCTGAGCCCGCCAATAGGAAGCAACTACAGCAGTTTATTGGGATTTGCACGTACTATCGGCAATTTAGTGTACAGCACGCCAGGTTCATAGAACCATTTCGGACGCTTCTTAAGGCAAAAGAACCATGGGCGTGGACCGCAGAACATGCGCGTGCATTTCAAGCATTGAAAAATAACTTTGCCGACGCTATAATGTTATATCATGTAAATCCATCCCTTCCATTTAAGCTCCAAACGGACGCGTCCGATCACGGGATTAGTGGGATATTGTATCAGGTCGATCATAACCAAATCCAACGGGTGATTTCTTTGGTCAGTCGGTGCCTAAATATAGCCGAAAAGAAATATGGTACGACAGAGAAGGAGTTGTTGGCGATCGTGTACGCTATCGAGAAGGGTCGACGGTATCTGATCGGGCGGAAGTTTGAGGTTATTACCGATCATAAAGGATTGACGTTTCACCACACCACCCAACTCCACACCCCCCGATTGAAGCGATGGTGTCTACTACTCCAGCAATATACGTTCGATGTCAGCTATTGTCCAGGGAAAGATAACCTGGTAGCGGACTTCTTTAGTCGTAACTCCCGAGGACGGTTCGAGAGGGCTGTTACGCCTCAGATAGTAATCCCACCGGTGTTGGCCAAGCCCGTTCAAGCCGATTCCTCCATATGTGAAGCCGATTCGTTCGCTGTGCGTAATCCGATAAGGGATGAAGCCGATTCGTTCGCTATGCTTAATCCGATAGGGGTCCTCCAGGAGGATCGTGTCTTGGATCAATGGAAATCTCTGTTGGGTGCAGTTGGCCCGGCTCAGATGCGAGACGGCGAAATCGCTCGGCTATCCGAGGCGGTGAGAGCTGGAAAACTCGTGGATATTTATCAAATCCATAATGGTGTCCTGTTCCAAAGATCTGCGCCAGAGAAGCGCTGGGTCGTTGTGATGCCTCGGAATTTAGTCGCTCAAGTTCTCGAACATTTTCACGACCGTCCAGGTCACCCGGGAACCGCGAAGACATTGGCGTATCTACACACGTATTTCGTATGGAAGGAGATGCGGCGCGATGTACACCAGTACATCCGCCACTGCGACCTATGCCAACACGTGAAACCCACCAATTATAGCTTAGAGGGAGCATACCAATTGGTCACGGCGGAGAAGCCCGGAGAGCTTGTCACCGTCGATTTCTATGGCCCGTTGCCTCGGTCAACCGCTGGGGTCTAGTATCTATTCGTAGTACTAGACGTGTTCTCTAAGTACGTCCAATTATATCCCATAAAAAGGGCGACCACGAATATCGCCATGGCCAAGCTAGAGCATTGCTATTTCCCAAAGGTCGGCAAACCCCACGCTATCTTAGCGGATAATGGCCGGCAATTTACATCGCCCCGATGGTCTGTAGCGCTAGCCAAAAACAATATGACAGCGCGATTCTGTTCGGTACGTCATCCGCAGAGTAATCTAGTGGAGCGAGTGATGAGGGAATTGGGGCGGTTTTTCCGAACGTTTTGTTCTGACGCCCATGCTCAATGGGCGCGGTACGTAACCCGAATCGAGAAGCTTCTCAATGTCACTACCCATTCTAGTACGGGATTCACACCGTATGAGTTACATATGTGGACCCGACCGGACGACGCCATTGATCAGATCTTCGAGTTCCCGGTCTCGGGGGAGGAGACTCATCAAGATAAAATAAGAAAGGCAAAGGAGTCCGAGTGTTCATGCGACGAAAGGCGTGTCAAAGATCTGCTTCTGACCGAATTCAGGAGGGAGATTTGGTGCTACTAAGGAGACCGTACGCCTCGAGTGCCAACGGCCAAGTTATTTCCAAATTTTTTCATGTTTACCATGACCCATATAGGGTAGACCAATTGCTCGGAGCTAATGCGTTTCGCTTAGTGCATCCAGAGGATGCCACGTGCCTTAAGGGCACATATAATCGCATCCACCTCCGTCCATATTATCAGCCCGTTTGACTGCCATATTAATCTGGTTTCTATGTTTCAGCCCCCTCAATCATGGATCAAACGTATGAGAGTCGGTTGTATGTTATTACTGTATATAAAGCTAGTCATAAGCGCTCAGTGTACACCGGCTAGTAGGTGTTCATTGGGTGACGGATGCCGTGGGTCCCCTTGACTAGACTGAAATAGACTCCATGAACGAATAGAGCACGTGAATAAGGGATGCACCCGCCCCCCAATGAAAGGGGGATATTGTAGCGAATTTTATCCAACTCGCAGTATTCGAACTTCGCGCGCCTGGAGAGGGCCGCTAGAGAGCGCCAAGCTCGGCGTCCGGTAGTGGGGATTGTGGGTAAAAACCGGTCAGCGATGATCAAGGAGTGTCCCTTGCACTCTCCCCTTTACAAAGAAAAACGTCTAGCGAGACAGAGGTGCGAAGCGGAAGTCACGCAATGGTCGAGAGAATTATCGCGCAAGCCGGCGCACAGTGGGGCAGAATCCCAAAAAGCTGGCCAAAATTCGGAAAGTGTCCAAAATGATCTCCAATTCTCTTCTCGGGGGTTTTTGGGGTCGCTGAATACGAATCTGTTATCAGAATTACGATTTTCAAAATGGCGGACCCAAAATGGCGGACATAATTCAACCAATTAGTCAAATAATTCAGTAAAAAATACCCAATCATATTTCTTAAGGGTTTTTGGGATCGCTGATTACGAATTTGTTATAGGAATGTTAATTTTCAAAATAGCAGACGCGATATATAGACGATTCCACAAAATTTTCAATTTTTAAATATTTTTTAATAGAAAATGTTTCATAATATTTTTAGGTTTAAATCAGTAGAAAATCTCTTGAGCCATGTTTTTATTTTTGAACAATTTCTTGAGTACAAAATTTGCAATAAATCAAATATCTGTTATTTACTTCTAGTAACAAAAATCTTGTATGTCATCTTCAATGTTGGAATCATTCGATTCGGATTCTGATGTTGACCCACTTGTATCCAAATCGGAATCGTTCCTTATCTCTTGTCTGGTGACTTCAGGTTGTTTTAACATTTCTATAGCTTCTTTATGTAAAGATTTCGCCGGTCTCTGGGGCAATTTCCTGATGCTTGAGAGAAATGGATCTGATGATACTAAGAGCCTATAGAAAATGTCTCTCATATTCGATTCTCGAGAGCATTTTCTTGAATGATGTAACCTGTAGTTCTTTATGTCCTTATTGCGTGACTCTTGGGCCTCTTCAGAAAGTTGTCCGATCGGTAATAGGGCATATTTTACAATTTCTGCTCCGTGCATCAACACTTTGTGCACAGATGTTGGCATGTAATACCATGGATATAAAGCAACGAATAAACGGGCAGTATTTACACAATAGTCTTTGAATTTTTCTTCGTCTATATCATACCCGCTCGAAATTGCCTGCAAAATAACATGAAATCGGTGAATTTAATTTTCATCGACTCCTGTTATTTCAGCAGATATATTAGCATTTTCGAAAAAGCGACGGGCGGTATTTCCATCGTTTGAGCTGCCATATCCTGGCTTTGGTCGATCAACGATAAGCCCCAGTGTTGTCTTAAATTGAGTCTGTATGTCTTCCTTGCGTACTTTCACAATCTTTTTCACTTCCTCTTCACGAGCTTGCCACTTTTGAGTTGTGAGCTTATACGACAAATGCAAACAGCACTCGAAAAAACGAATCCACGCATGTAATGTAGATATGCCAAATCTTAAATTATTTGTAGTAATGTCCATTTTTATAATTTTGTTGATGTTATCAAAATCTTTAGAGGTGGCTTTGCACAGGAAGCAGCGTTGTGCAGAAGTTGTACCGGTTACAGCGTTACAGACTTTGCCATCTATCATCTCAAACGACATACAATAGGTTACTGAAATTGATTTTTCATTTTGTTCAGTAGTGTATGGTGCAAGACCCGCAATCTGCTGTTCAATATCGGTAACTTCTTTCAATGTTGATTGTACATCTTCATGTACAAACTGCAATCGTATTGGTCTGCAGAATCGAGGAGATGAAGGTCTAGGATTTTTCCACACAATAGTTCCTTCATCCGTCTCGTGATCGTTGTAGATTAATTGCAAAGGTACCAGAGAAGTATAAAAAATGCTTTCATCAGATTTTCCAGCCTCATCAAATTTTTGCTTATAAACACTTTGACCGCTGCTTCCATCACATCCCCATTTACAGTGAAGTACTAATTTTTGCAGAATTTCAGAATTTAGAGTATCGATGACATCAGCCTGAAGTTGTATAATTCTGTATGTGGTATGATCAAGTAAAGCCTGTAGTTTAATTTGTGCGCACGACTCAGTAATATTCATGTACACAACTGATGGATAACAACGATTTTTTGCTTTTTCTACTTCATGGTATGACGGGTATAATTTGCATTTACGTGCTCTAGCTGCATTTCTTGATAGCTGATAACAGCGCTTTGATTCTCCTTTCTCGATCATCAAAGAAAGTGCTTCGTCTGGGGTTAAAGGTGTCTCATTTTTTGACCGAACAGCAGCTATATATTTTGAGGCTCTTGTTGGGCTGGTTAATGTGACATCTTTAAGAACTTGAGCAGCATCCACTTGACCAGAAGTCCTTAAACTCATTTGAGCAGCATACGTCAATTCTTCTGTCGATAAAGTAGAACGTATTTCTTCAGTCTTTCGCCTCTTAGATCTATCGCTGGATGAAGCAAAGGATTTCGAAGGTCGTCCAGATGTTCCTTTTTCATCATTCTTCACAATCTTCTCAGATGTTGATGTTGTGCATTCAGTATCGGATAATGTTGAAAAACATACGGTGCCATTCAACCATTCTTCATTATTTTTTAGAAACTTTTCTTGGCCTCTATTTGCTGCTTTCCATCTGGATCGAACATTTGCAAATAACAGTCCTAATTACTTTTCATCCTCGTCTACTTGTATAACATGTTCTGTTTTCTTGAAAATTGCATCTTTCAAAACTCCAATAACGAATTTCTGTTCGTTTTTTAAACTGTCTTTCACCATGAAAAAAACATCTCTTCTTGATAATTCCATATTTGAAGATTGGGAAGACTCTGTAAAATACCAATATAAACATGTACAAAATTGAATGACATTATTTTGAAATCATTTTATACTTAAGAAAACTATATACGGTGTTCTGACTCGTAATGTACAAAAATAATTTATTACTACTAAAAATGATTTTATATTTATAAAGAAAACGAATATTTATGATAAAAATGATTAACAAATATATTTACATACATTCTGCACGAAAAAAAACCGAAATTACATGAAATCTGTCTTTACGAGAATCACCTCTGTGTCAGTATACAACAGGTATAATAAAGCCTGAACAGTAGGCGGGCTCCTTTCTTTCATACATGGCTGCTCTAGGAGCCCCTCGTCAGTCCTTGCCGAATCGCCGTCTACACTACGTATACACTATGTACGTATACACTAATCCACCTTTACTGCCGAAAACCGTTACGCCGTACAAACATGGGGGAAACACAGTTCTAGCTACTGAGAGTTCTTGCAGGAATATTTTATAAAATATTGAGATTTTCGTAAAGCGTACATTTAGAATAATAAATTACTGTATTAAAATTTAAATGATCTATGAATATTAATCAATAAATAAACATACTACAAATAGAATTGATAAATAAATATTAATCTATGTTAATAGACAGAAAATATACCAACGCGCTGTAACGTAATAATCAATGGATTACATTCACACGTCCGTTAATGTCGCGCCACGTATTTCTCCCTAAAAATTAGTCTAACTATTCGTTGAGCACTCCTGAGCAGCCAGTTTTTTAGTATATTATATTTAGTACTGTACACTATCAGTTTCTTGTTGAAACAAGGTCGAGACTCGCGAAGACATTTTTAAAACTACTTTAGAAAATCGATTTTCGAAAAAAAATGTATAATTTTTTATGTTTACTTGTTGCAAAATTTAGATATTTCAAACATAAAATAAGCAATAACTGTGCATAATTATATTTTCTGCATACCTTCAGAAAGTTTTTCCATTTTGCAGAATTAAAATTGAGACAGTTTCGTCCGTTTCACAGCACTTCGAAACAGGCAAGAATTTTTCGACGCGTACGCTTGTTTAAGGGGTAAGGCCACTGTAACGGCCCAAAAAAAAAAGGTTTTTTCACTAATTTTTTGCTCCCGAAATTGAAGGTATTTGAAAAAAAACTTTTAATGGTGTTATCGGGCATACATTAAACTTTATTATAAAATTTTTTTACAGTAAAAAAAAAACAAAATGGCGGTTCCACAGCTATCTTCCCGGGACATGTTTTGCTTCCAGGGCTCCGCGGCACGCAGCACCACTGGTGCACTTTTGAATCTAGAACAAAAAAAAACCATTAATCTAGAGGGCTATAGCTAGAGAATGTCGATCGGATTTTAAAAAGTATCAACTTTTGTGGATTTGGCGTGCGTTTGAAAAAAAAAATTGATTTTTGACGAAAAAAACGGCAAGTTTTTTGTTAATAAAAAATCAATAAATAAAGTTCTTGAAAATTCCGATCGACATTCTCAAGATAATGTAAATGTTCACATCTGGTTAAAATTTCAAGTAAAAAAAATGAAAATTGTTCGAGTTATGCTGCGTGCCATTTTGAAAAACCATGTTTCGAGAAAAACGCGTTTAAAGTTTTGCGAATAGTTTTTTATTGGAAAAAATTAAAAAAAGAAGTTAAAAGGATTTAAACTATTTTTAAACTAGAGGGTTTAAACTATTTTTTAAGCCAATAAAAAAAAATCGATTTTTCAAAAAATTTACAGTGGCCTTACCCCTTAATGCGTACCGAACGGCGGCTGAATGTCGACTGATGTCGAGGCGACCCTAGAGCAGGTATAAACCTGCCCGGTCCGGAATTTCGTCCTAGGACTATCAGTAAACAAGATCTGAACATATATAGACGAATATATACAACTCAAAAATTTGACTTTTGGCCAGCTTTTTGGGATTCTGCCCCACTGTGCGCCCGCCGGTCTATGATGAGCACTCGGACCCAAGGAGATTAGAGTAAAGGGTCCAAACTCCCTATCCTAGCCTGTATGTACGAAGTTCTTTCAATCGGTCGCAGAGATGTAATGCTCATTTCCGCCGCCGGCGTCGCTAGTGTTCCTCAGAGCCCATAATATACAGGGTGAGGCTCTAACTGTTGCCACCTTGAATATCGCTGTAATTGTCGATGTCACAAAAAAATGTTTGAAACAAAAGTTGTACCGTACGAAAGGGGTCATCAAATGCGACCATTTTTTTTATCTCAGTGGAGGCGCTGTCGCACAGTAAAGGTCACCTCCACTTTTTTAAATGGGACGGTACATTTTTTCAACTATCTTGTAAAGCATCGAAAACTGTATGAAAACATTTAGGGGTCAAAGTCGTTCAAGGTCATTTCAGATCAAAAAGTGATATGAACTTTATTTTCAAGTGAAATTACCTTTATTCACAGTAGATGTTCAAAGTGATTGCCATTGAAATCAATGCAGTATTGCAATCTCCTCATCACGAATTTCTTATCACTTTGGCACTTATCGCCGAAGTCTTGACATTGTCTTGTATGTAAACAACGGCACCAACCCTACAATGTACACGGAACATTGTACAATGTTTCGCCCAAACAAAACAAGATAACGATAGTAAGAATGGTGAGACCAGTATTAATGAATCAAGCGAATATAAATGATGTATTCTTTTGAAGAGTTGAGTCAAACTGATATGCTTCTAATTGACGGAGAATGTCAGAAAAATGCAGTGAGGGCTAGAGACTTATACGCTGAAAGATTTCCTGAACGCTCGGTCAGCGCGCTCTGACCGTCTCAACGGGGCGCCCGGCTCGCTGGGTTCCTGCAGGTCTCAGCGCGTCTGACGCAGGTATACAGAGCCTTTTATGCTTAGAAACCTTTGAATAGGATCCCTACTTTCTCCTTTATCGATTTTACAACGGTTATTTCAGTCTGGCTTCGGCATTGAAAGCGAAAATGTCGTAGCGTCTGTGTTTTTTTGTTTTTCGTCATTTTCAAGTTATTTATCAAAAATTTTTACGGAATATGCCTCGAAAGGGTACAAAAGATCATCTGAAACAGTACGGGCGCAAAAGATCGCATCTGCAACCCCCTAATCGCTGGGAATTTGAAAAGAGCAAGTCGTTCACAAGCATGTCAGCGCAGAAAATTTTACAAAGTGGCAAATTGGGAAGTTACGGACTAAGTGTTGATTCAGTGTACTTCTTTTTGAACTTCGTATTAGTTTTTATCTTTTTATCCGATAACATTTTGTGTAAAGAGTGCAACGGACGAATCGCTTTTTCCATGCGTGATCGACGAGGCATCGGTTTCAAACTGAATTTAAAATGCGAGTGCGGGGAAAAAAGTGTTACTTCGTGTCCACTTATCGGTAAAGCTTATGAAATAAATCGCCGAATCGTGTTTGTTTTCCGTTTATTAGGCCTCGGTTTGAGCAGGTTTTGTGGCATGATGGACATTTGCAGCGGGATGACGACCACAATATATTACGCTTGTGTAGAAAATATACGAATCGCGACGGAATCGGTTTACGACATGGTTCTGAAGGAAGCTGTAGCAGAGGAGAAGAAAGAAAACGTTTCTCGAGCACTACAGGAAGATGACTTCATCGTTTCAGGAGATGGCACGTTGAAAAAGAGAGGGGTTTCATCTCTCATTGGCGTAACTAGTCTCATTGGATACCACACCAAAAAAGTTGTCGACGCCATGGTCAAATCGAAGTTTTGCCAATCTTGCAGCTTTTGGGAGAAAAAAAATGAATATCCTGCTGGTTACGATGAATGGAAGGAAACACACGTGGAAACTTGCACCGCAAACCACGTCGGTTCCGCAGGAAAGATGGAAACCGACGGAATCACCGAAATGTTTCTCCGATCGGTAGAACTGCACGGAGTCAAATACGTCACTTACGGCGGGGATGGTGACAGTAAAACGTTTAAGGGATTGCTTGAAGCCAATCCCTATGATGACGTTACTGTAAAAGAAAAGAATGTATTGGTCACGTCGAAAAAAGAATGGGAACGAGATTGAGAAATATGAAAAAAGGAACCAAGGAACTCGGAGGAAAAGGGGCAGGCAAACTCACAGATAAAGCGATCGGAGAACTCACTAAATACTATGGCCTTGCTATCCGCCGAAATTCACATTCTGTGCAAGCCATGAAGGACGCGATATGGGCCACGTATTACCACAAGAGCTCCACGGATAAAAAACCTCAGCGTGAGAAGTGTCCACCAGGAGAAAACAACTGGTGTACGTGGCGTAAAGCTGAAGCGTCGGATACTTTGTCTTTATATAAGCACAAGGCTCCTCTTAGTAATATGTTCTGAAGGCCATCGAGCCAATTTACAAAGACTTGTCGTCGGACGATTTGCTCCAAAGATGTTTGGGTACTCATACTCAAAACAGTAATGAGTCACTTAATAATACGATTTGGATGCGTGCGCCCAAACATCTTCATTCCGGCGCAGATGTGGTCAATATTGCCACGGAATTAGCAGTGATTATCTTCAACAAAGGTGAGGAATTATTGTTAATTGCCATGGACCTCATGAGTATCCGGATTGGCACATTCGCCGAGAGCTGGGTCCATTCACGGGACAAAACAAGGATCGAGCGCGCGGAGAGGCAGGTGACCGACGCAGCAAAAAAGGCCCGGATTGAGCAGCGGGAGATGTTAGCGGCTCAACATGAGCAGCTAGAAGAAGAGGAGGGATGCCTCTATGGACCAGGCATTGCCGATTAGCGGTAATTATAAACACATTTGTGTAAACACATTACAAAACTTTAAAAGCGTATTTCTCGAAAACACGTTTTTAAAAATGGCTGACATTCTCCTGACCGCTATAATTAACATATCGACCTGAAATTTGGAGAGCATACTCAGAAAATAGGTCTTCACGGAATGACGGATCGCTTTTTCGATAGATACATTTTTGCATTTATTATTTATCTTTCTATCCGAAAAAACGCTAAAATTCGATTTTGTTTAATTGCCATTTTCCGAAATTTGTACTAAACGAAAAACCCATCCGTCATTCCATGACCAAAGGGTCGCAAATTGATAATATACTTCGAATTTGTGTTTCAGATCAACAAAGAGGGGGCAGTGATGTCAGCCGTTTACCTCCCGCGATTTGAGGACCTGTTTTCGCGGACAAAGTCTCCCTTACGAAGTGAAGTTAATTTGATGGAAGATTTTGCGAGACTGAGATCTGAACGCGATGGAAACTGTTGAAAGACCACTGGATACATTAGTTGCGTTGAAAGACGCGATGGAAACTGTTGATTGCCAGTGTTTTGACCACTGTTTTGCCATGTCATTTTGTTCACGATAGTGGGTTTCTCTACGGGAAACATTACGCGTTCTCGTACGTTGTCGATATCTTCTTTGGAGTACATCGCACAGAATGCTGATAATGTTGGGTTGATGTATCATCAAGTAGACTTCGTCGTCGATTCCGTGATTGCAGGTGATGTGGCTTCGACCAGAACAGGGATGAACTTGTACCAAGTGTCTCCGAAAAGGTAATATGGGGGAAGTAAGGAATTACAGGTTGTTTGTGTTTCTCTTTTGGTAATTGGTTATATGTGAGTTCGAGGAGTAAGGAGATATTTTTCGTTCCCACGAGTGACAGAAATTCAATCGTAAAATTCTTTTAAGGAGTAAGGCCACTGTAACGGCCCAAAAAAAAAGGTTTTTTCACTAATTTTTTGCTCCCGAAATTGTAGGTATTTGAAAAAAAACTTTTAATGGTGTTATCGGGCATACATTAAACTTTATTATAAAATTTTTTTACAGTAAAAAAAAACAAAATGGCGGTTCCACAGCTATCTTCCCGGGACATGTTTTCAAAATGGCACGCAGCATAACTCGAACAATTTTCATTTTTTTTACTTGAAATTTTAACCAGATGTGAACATTTACATTATCTTGAGAATGTCGATCGGAATTTTCAAGAACTTTATTTATTGATTTTTTATTAACAAAAAACTTTCCGTTTTTTTCGTCAAAAATCAATTTTTTTTTCAAACGCACGCCAAATCCACAAAAATTGATACTTTTTAAAATCCGATCGATATTCTCTAGCTATAGCCCTCTAGATTAATGGTTTTTTTTTGTTCTAGATTCAAAAGTGCACCAGTGGTGCTGCGTGCCGCGGAGCCCTGGAAGCAAAACATGTCCCGGGAAGATAGCTGTGGAACCGCCATTTTGTTTTTTTTTACTGTAAAAAAATTTTATAATAAAGTTTAATGTATGCCCGATAACACCATTAAAAGTTTTTTTTCAAATACCTTCAATTTCGGGAGCAAAAAATTAGTGAAAAAACCTTTTTTTTTGGGCCGTTACAGTGGCCTTACTCCTTAACCTGATCAGATTTTCTTGTTTTGTCATACGATGAATAATGTGTACTCTTTCGCCAGCAAGTGCGGCTATATATAGCCGATGTGTAACTCGGCTCTTTCCTTATATCGTGTACAATATGTCCGAGGCTTGGATCGCTAATAACAAATTGTTTTGGAGCATTTGTCGCCCATCCCTACACTGTTGCACATGCATATCGTAATATAATGATTTTGTAATGTAATATAATAACGACGTGTATGAATTTCGAATTCATGTAGGTGATTATATCTAGGTTCGCGACTGCAAATCTTTGTTGAATTGCGAAACAGTTTGACGTGTTTTGAATATGAATAATTTCCAGTGTTCTGTACTGGATACTGTAAGTAAAATTTTGATTTGTTTCTTTGGTTGCAAGTGCAAAGGTAATTTCGTTAGACGTTACAAAGTAGGTTAATAACGGCCATCTGAAAAACAGGTTAATTATTATGATTATTTATTACTCAGGATTAAAATCGGTTTTTGGGACACCCTTGTGTCCTCCAGGGTTATACGGCTTACCCGTTGAGTCGGTGAAATAAACCGGATTAACGTTGCAAAAGTGGAACAATTCTTTGATATTGATGCAATTTGCAATTTTGAATTCTGATATTTTCTTTTCCTCCGTTGGAGGGATCTCGTCTTCAGAAAGTTCTAAATTGAGAGAGCTGAAGTCTGGATTTGTTGAATTATCGAAATTAGGATCGATGGAGTTTTTGGAGCGAGGGATCGGTAATGTTTTGCGCTTTTCAGAGCCCTCATCTGATTTCGGGGCAATGCCCTCCGCGGGTCGACTAGTGCGTATGGGTCTTACAATCTCAACCTTCGTCTCGCCGTCGATACTCTCTGCGTAATTTATGAGTTTACGAATTCGACGTGCAAGGTGTCGAGTTTTGGACTGCGTGTCTACGCGTTCGGCTGCAGGCGCGTTGGCCTTGACGCTAGCTCATTCGCCACATGAATCGTGCACTTGTTCTATATCGCTCTTCGCTTGAGAGCGAGTGACGATGTTTATATTTTTCTCACGCAGGACGGGGTGGACATCTGCTCGAACAGCAAAGGTTGTTGAATTTTTGTTTTCGGCAATGCTATCGCTAGTCTGGTCTAATTTGCGCGCGAAATATTGTAACGCGATTTTCGAATTTTCGATTATATGCGATGTTGACTTAGAGGTGACGATAGAATTCACGTTTTGATTTCGATTTTGCTTTTCTTCGTTTTTTAATTTTTTATTTGCTTTTGAGATTCGACTTTGATTCAAGTTTTGTTTCCTTTTTAAGCCTTCTCCTTCGTTTCCGTTTTGATTTGTTTTGGATTTTTCTTTTTCGTTTTGATTTTTAATTGTTTTTGATTTTTCCTTGATACTGAATTTTTTTTTGGTTTTGCTTGCTCGTCACTCGTCGGAGTGAAGGCAAGGTTTCGCTTCGACATTTTTTGCCGAAGTTTTTAGATTGGCCATTTTCGGGCTCTAGATTATCGTAGTTGTCATGCAATCTACGATTGAAATAGAAGGATCACGAGGAATTTACCTGGGATTTGAGATTGACATGCAATCTGACTTTGGATTAGAGTGAACCCGAGAAACTTGATTGGAAACGCATGTTGTCGTGCAATTTGAGTTTGTTTTGCTTTTTGCTTTTTTCGCGTTTTTATTTTTGTCTGCCCTTGATTTTTGATTCGGAATTTGACAGAAATTTCCATTTTGATTGATGTTGATTCTTGTTCTTTCCTCGCTACAAGACTTGTTATTTGATTCAACATTTGTCATCGAAATTTTCGTCATCGTCATTTGTCATCGCTTGAATTTGGAGGGTCACAAGGGATTGAACGAGAATTTGAAACCGTCGTACAGTCTGAACTGGGAGTATTTTCTGACAGGTCTTCGATAGCGTCGAATTCTTGCAGCTCCACAACTGGAACGATCAGTTTGACAGTGTCATTTGTGCTATTATAAACCTTCCAATGAGCCTTTCCGTCGATGTTTGTTACCAGGCAATCGCCGGCGTATACACCTTGACGGATTTTCCACGGCGAGAGGTATCCCTCTTTTATTATGCTGTCTTTTACGTTCAGGAAGAAGGGAGTTACCGAACGCGCGGGGATTTCTATCACCTCGTCGGGTTCGGTTCGTTTTTCGAAAGGCCATGAATTATCCCCACACTTGAGACATTCCGTTCGGTAATTGATATTAGACTTGGTTTCATAAAAATATGTAGACCCCAGCAGACCGGGGTAGGGAAGCGGCACATTGTCGGGTATAATGTGAAATAGTGATTCGAACTCGAATACCCGAACTAGCACGCTCCCTAGTCCAAAGAACGGTAATTCGGATGTGCCTGTTAATTTAATGACATCTTCTTCGTTGATGTCTACCATATTTTTTGTATATGCCTTTTTTTTATCAAATTGAGGATGGCACCGCTGTCTAAACGCATCGAAATTGCGGTTTTACGGTAAATTTTGTTTTTACGGTAAAATTTGCGAAATTACCCTTTTTCCGGTAATACTCCGATACACACCGAGGGCAATGTGTTGAAATTTTCCGACTTTATTGCGTAGGTCGGATAGTTTCATTCGGCTCTCCGAGAGAGACGGCGTTCGCTTGACGCGTTTGAGTGGGCGGGCCGCTCGGCGCGTCTGTCCGCGGGTCACTCGGCCCGTTTCCCGACTGATTACGCGAATTATTATAATCGCGAGCACGACAGTTTTCGATAGTGTGCCCGACCTTTTTGCAATACCGACAGATTGGCGGATTAGCGTTCGGGGGATTATTTCGAAATTTAAAACATCGATCCACGGTATGACCCTGTTTATGACAGAGTGGGCATTGAAGACCGGGCGAGCGGTGTGATTGATTGCTAGAAGAATTGAAACATTTTTGGTTAACGTAGCAATTTTTCGCGATGTGACCGGGTTTATCGCAAATTTGACACGTGACCGATTTTTGAGCGATTTGACTATTTCCACATTCATCGGCTTTGTGACCTTTATTGTTGCATTTTTGGCATGTGATTGCCGCAAATCGGCAATCTTCGCTCGAATGATCGTCCTTTTTACAGATGTTACAGGTTTTTACCGATTTGTTTGGAACGGATCTAATAGAGGACGAGAGAAGCTCCTTACGGACTTCGAGGTCGCGTTCGATTTCGATCGCATGATCTATAGCGGTCGAGATATCGTCGCACTTTCCGTGAGCGGCACTTTCCGTGCCATTTTGGGATGTTGGTTGAGCGTCGAGTATTTCTCTAGCTTTATGCCTAATTGCAGTGGAAAAATCTATCACGGTTTCACCGCTTCCTTGAAAAATGTGACTGAGTTCTCCCAACAGTTGCACCTCAGTTTTGTTTGGAGCATATAGTTTCTTTAAGAATTGCAGAAGAGATTCTACTGTTTCGAACGTGGATGACCGGATACCTTCTTAGCCTGACCCTTTAGTTTGTTTCGAATTATTCTGACAAGCCGTGCTTCAGATCCGGGCAGAAGCGACGCCAATGCGTCTTCGCATCCGGCTACAAAATCTGAAAAGGAGCTACCTTTCTCGTCAAAATCCGGGACCATTTCGATAGCTTCCCTTAAAGATACGTAAGCGAGTGACTGATTTGTACCTAGCGCCATGTCTGTTGTATTTTCGTTATCGACCTTTTGGGGTAATTCTAATGTTTTTACTGGTCGTTTCTTAGGTTCGAGACCGGGTAGCAATTGAACGTCAGAACTCCTCAAAGAATAACCCGATGATTTACCTAAGTCGTCAGTGATATTTAAATTCAATGATCTAGCTGTTGATTCGTCCCCGGACATGGGATCAATCGGCCCATTCACTTTTTAATATCCCGGACGAGCCCCCAAAAATTAATATGTCACGTCCGGAAGGGACGTGGGCATATATTTTTTGATTCCCTCCTTTCTTGCCTACGGCAAGCGCAATAGCACGGGACGAGGGTAAAAAGGGGTAGCGCTTGTAATGAGTTAGAAATTAGGAAGTTATGCAGTGATTGGTATTTAGAAATAATCCGACGAATTTGTACAAACTTAACTAAAGGTTTATTACAAATAAGTGATCGGATGAATAAAGTTGCTTATACAGAAAAATTGACAATGAAAATGTCTATGAAGCCGGGGGAACAATCGGATTAACATAAAATGAAATTTGTCGCTTACATTGATCGCTGTGTTTGTGAGTGTAGCAGTGTGAAGGTACGCTCGCTCGCAAGAGTATCAGTTGTCGCTCGCAGATAAGGGCCTCGTTGACGGACGCCACGCTTGGCGTTCGGAAAGCGGTCACCAGCACCAGACTTATGGGGTGCTGAGAGTGTTTATGTATATACGCGTAGTAAACAGCACTTGAACTATTTTACGGACTAGAGGCCGCGAGAGTCGACTAAACTTTTATACGACACTTCGGTCAAAACCCGAAGATGTATAATATTAGAACCTCTATGATACCGGTTCTACACTTCGAATTCTGTCAGAACAAGATTAAGAAGTGAAGTTAATTTGATGGAAGATTTTGCGAGACTGAGATCTGAACGCGATGGAAACTGTTGGAAGACTTGATCTGAACGCGATGAAAACTGTTGGAAGACTTGATCTAAACGCGATGAAAACTGTTGGAAGACTGACTTGCGGAAGGGAGTCGTTCTTGATATGAAAATTCGGAGGGGATAAATTGTGGGAGAAGGAACTTTACGGCTTAGCGTGATTGGTCGCGATATTCATGATTCGCAGAATTGAGCTCGATCATTCCTTACATACAGCTTGCACGCGTGGAAGATAGGAGACCTTTGTCCCGTGTTTCGGCGAACAAGCGCATGGGATATAGAGTTCGATATCTGAGACCTAAGCATTCGCATGGTTTGTGTTATGTCAATGTATGGCTCTGATGACTTCTCCTATTGAGAAGTTTGCATATCGGAATACGCTGTGAGACCGGATGTCTTATTATTTAGTCGGAGTTATAAGTTCGGCGAAGCCGCCTAGTCTATGTTATGTTTAAATAATCTACGGTCGAGGCTTCTCTTGGTCACCATGCGGATGGGACGGCTTAGGATTTTTGGAGTCTTTTGATCGAGCTGATGGTTGATTTTTTTGTTCGACAGCACTTCTTGGAATATGCGCCTGACAAGGAACATCCCTCAGGTGTCCGCCTCCGATTTTGTTGAATCTCATATATGTGATAGAGCATCGAAAACTTTGAGACACGTATTTTTTTTTATCGGCGGAAAAACGGATTTAAGTGGGGAAACCGCCCCTTAAAGAAAGGCGTGTCGAGGGCAGATTTTGCAGTTTCACCCAGAAGCAATCCACCGATCTGAATGAAACAAAAACGAAAATTCTTCTTATGAAAAGCGATGAAAAATCCACTATGAAGATATTAAGAAAAAATTAAATTAGGGGGTAAACCACCCCTCAATTTGCCTTTTTTCACCCCACACTTAAGAGGGTTGTATGCAAATTAATAAAACAGGTATCATTTTGAAGGGCAATTAAAATTAAAGTTGACGGGCTTTTGCGTTTTGGCGGCATAGCAAATTTAAGGGGGTAAACGAGCCCTAACATAAATTTATTTATCATGGTCGTTTTTTCTGTATTTAAAGTATATCCGCTGATTTTAAATATTTCTATAAGCTACAACTTAATGTTTTACCATATGTCAAAATTATTACATTCGTCTTAAGGGGTAACTACCCCTCTGACGAAAAACATCATTGAAGTTTCCGCTTTCGATTTCGTTGAAACTCATATATGTGGTAAAGCATTGCAAACTATTAAACATGTTTTTTTTGTATCGGCAGAAAAAAGGTGTTAGGGGATGAAACCACCCCTCAAAGTTTCTTCCACAAGCAGTCCACCGATCTGAATGAAACAAAATCGAAAATTCCTCTAATATTAAGTGATGAAAAATCCACTACAAGAGTGTTGATTAGAAATATAATTAAGGGGTAAACCACCCCTCCATTTGTCGATTTTCACCCCACGCTTAAAAGGGTTGTATGAAAATTAATAAAACATGTATCATTTTGAAGGGGAATCAAAATTCAAGTTGACGCGTTTTTGCGTTTCAGCGGGACAGCAAATTTAAGGGGGTAAACCACCCCTAATATAAATTTGTTCATCACCGTCGTGTTTTCTGTGTTTAACATGTATCCGCGGATTCAAAATATTCTCCCGCGTTTTTAAATTATTACGTTTTTAAATTTTTACATTTTCAGGGTAAACTACCCCCTCTAATTGCCTTTCGTTTGAAGTTTCGCGCAAGGTTTCACGCATTTCGTTAAAACTGTTTTCATTCCATCGGTAATATCAATTTTATGTTTGTGTGTGCAGGCATATTCGTTTTGAGCTTTAGGAGCGGTATTTTGGGAGCGGGGACGTGGGGCTACCCCTTACTCATAAGACTGATATTTTCGTGTCGAAACGCTTCCGATTTTAATATGCACGTCCATTAAGCATCTCCATAGGAATAAACATACACTTCTACTATATCATTAATTATAATAATTTCCAGAATAAGTTATAAGGCTCACTTCGTATATTTCGGAACGATGATGCGCCTGGATCAAGCGACAATTTAGCCAGCGACGTAGTTTTGTGGAGGCATGTATATTTTTATTATTTTACCGTTTATTTAATTAAACATATTAATGAAACTGAGGGTTTTATAGTAGGTTAACGAACATGTTTTTAATATATTTTGACATATTTTATTTGGTAATCATATCAGCTGATTTAATTAATAGTACTTGTGAAAAGTATTACAGTCATATGCCGTCAAATCATTTTCTTGTGATATATACTTTTTTTTTCTAATCTATCAACTATCAACCATCAACAATCATGGCTCATAATTCCTGCAATAATGATAATCGTCAAAAAAATACTTTAAACACAACGATTTTTTGCACCCTGCACATCTGATAATGGCCAAATTATTGCAACCGGGTATTTCACAATGTGTGTTCGATTCACCAAAAGCAAAGGTAACAGGATTTTCAAAATCTTCTGATTTTTTAAATGAATGGGAATGAACAAATTTATGTTAGGGGTGGTTTACCCCCTTAAATTTGCTGTCCCGCTGAAACACAACAACGCGTCAACTTGAATTCTGATTCCCCTTCAGAATGATACCTGTTTTATTCATTTTCATACAACCCTTTTAAGCGTGGGGTGAAAATCGACAAATGGAGGGGTGGTTTACCCCTTAATTATATTTCTAATCAACACTCTTGTAGTGGATTTTTCATCGCTTAATATTAGAAGAATTTTCGACTTTGTTTCATTCAGATCGGTGGACTGCTTGTGGGAGAAACTTTGAGGGGTGGTTTTATCCCCTAACACCTTTTTTCTGCCGATACAAAAAAAAACATGTTTAATAGTTTGCAATGCTTTACCACATATATGAGTTTCAACGAAATCGAAAGCGGAAACTTCAATGATGTTTTTCGTCAGAGGGGTAGTTACCCCTTAAGACGAATGTAATAATTTTGACATATGGTAAAACATTAAATTGTAGCTTATAGAAATATTTAAAATCAGCGGATATACTTTAAACACAGAAAAAACGACCGTGATAAATAAATTTACGTTAGGGGTGGTTTACCCCCTTAAATTTGCTATGCCGCCAAAACGCAAAAACCCGTCAACTTTAATTTTAATTGCCCTTCAAAATGATACCTGTTTTATTAATTTGCATACAACCCTCTTAAGTGTGGGGGAAAAAAAGGCAAATTGAGGGGTGGTTTACCCCCTAATTTAATTTTTTCTTAATATTTTCATAGTAAATTTTTCATCGCTTTTCATTAGAAGAATTTTCGGTTTTGTTTCATTCAGATCGGTGGATTGCTTCTGGGTGAAACTGCAAAATCGCCCCTCGACACGCCTTTCTTTGAGGGGCGGTTTCCCCCCTTAAATCCGTTTTTCCGCCGATAAAAAAAAATACGTGTCTCAAAGTTTTCGATG
Source organism: Ophion obscuratus (assembly GCA_964007375.1). Classification (NCBI taxonomy): domain Eukaryota; kingdom Metazoa; phylum Arthropoda; class Insecta; order Hymenoptera; family Ichneumonidae; genus Ophion; species Ophion obscuratus. The sequence continues at coordinate 69,062,929 of OZ023312.1, read as the reverse complement.
CTCTATCACATATACGAGTTTCAACAAAATCGGAGGCGGACACCTGAGGGATGTTCCTTGTGAGAACGTGTTCTTGTTGACAGCCAATGGGATAGGAAAAGTCGATGACTGTGGTGGTGCGGCTATCGTGTATATATTGCTGTTATTTGAATATACGTGCGAAATGTACACACGTTCCTTTTTACGCTGTTATTCGTCTTATTCTTAGATTTATACATTTAATAATGAGCTTAAAAGGGCAAATGAGGATATTGGGAATAATCGAGAGACGGCACATTTGCTAGGATGTAACACCGAACAAGCCGTCAAGCCTAATTGAACCCCAAGCGCGGCAATCACTTAAATATGAGAAGATTATATTTATTGTCAAACGATTGTGTGGCGAATTTGGTAGAATGCTAGATTACTCGATTGAAGGTCCTGAGTTCAAGCCTCGGTAGTTTTAATTTTTTTTTGCTTTCGTACAGGTATTGGGTTGTACGAGCGAATCAAAGCAGTTTCAACCAATCAAAGAACTCGTCCAATCCCAAAAGAACGAACAAAAATAACATGCAAGAATATATTTTTTAATTTACTGCCATCAACAGTTGAAATTTGTTTTATAATTCCTACCTAGAGTGTTTACTTTTTCCCTTTATCTCATTGACTCGCGAAGAGTCATCTCCATTATTATATTCCATCTCCATTATTGTACACGACAGATATGTTTGTTTGACAGGCGCCAACAATTTTGCCGTCATAACACGGTCAGTTTCACCTTATGCAGTTTTGTCTTACTATATATTATGGGCTCTGGGGAACACTAGCGACGCCTGCGGCGGAACTGAGCAT
>OZ023312.1:68872798-69061898 GCA_964007375.1 Ophion obscuratus | reverse complement strand
GCAGGACAGGGCCGGAGTCCGGATCATCCGGATTCAAGTTGAACTCAGTTTCCCTTGTTGGCTGAGAAGAGGACGCGGGGTTATATATGAGTATATCGGGCTGAAGGACAATGCTTTTTCATGTTGGTCGTTCGTTATGTATTTTTAGTTTATGATACGTAATTAATAAACAGTTTTTCTTTTTTACATTTGAAGTTTACTTTTCCTCCAATTCATAATCATAAATTTAAAATTCGTGTTGTCTGTGACCATGGATTCAAGGGGGATAATAATAGGCTTTTTGTGTCCATGACGCAATTTCATACAAACTTTAAAACGCACCATCTGAATCACATAACAATGACTCCATGGCTGTATAATTGTATATTTTTATTTAAAATTTTAATAAATATGAATTCACTACGTTCAATAATTTATAGGCATAAAATATATTGCTCTAAAGCAACCGATGTGTTGGTCTAGTGGTTAGCGTACCTGCCTCTGAAATCAACACATCGGGAGGTCGCGAGTTCGAATCACCGTCTCGTAGTTTCGGCGAGAAATAAAAACACAGGCGTGACGTAGCTCCAGTTCTACACAGATGCCGCGCACACGGACCGGTACGTGTGTGTGTCGGATGTGTATGGCTGTAGCCTGTGAGCTATTTCTCGACGAAACGCGACTAGCTCCGAGGCTGGGAAGCGAACTCGTGACCGGCTGTATTGGTATAGGTTTTCCGCAGTTTCCCTATACCCATGACAAAAAAAAAAAAACAAAAAAAAAAAACAAAAACAAAAAAAAAACAAAAAAAACAACAAAAAAAGTCATGGTGAATGCGATACAGAGGGGGAAGTCGGCTGCGGCCGCAAGGTGGGGATCGATTAGGGATGTGGATTGGAGAAAAATGGAGGGAAATGTAAAAAGGGGGGAAAATCCCTGTACATGGAAGCTAAAATTGGCGCAGTGTTCGCCGTAGCAGAAACAATTAAAAAAAAAAAAAAAAAAAAAATATATTGCTCTAAAACCCATAATGAAAGTTACCTGCATAAAATAGTTGTTAACGATTGCGTTATCGACTTGGGTGCTCCTCCATTCTTCTATTTTGGCGCACATATACGTATAGTGTGTAAAAATGAACACGATTTTTGTATAATCGTTTTGTTAGCGGGCTGTATTATTTTATGCGATGATATGTTTCTTATGTGCGTGAGTATATACGTGATGATAATTTGTGACCGTATAAAATGGTGTGTATGTGTGTATTTCCTCACTCCCTGTAAAAATGTGCGGATGGTTTTGTTGAAGCGAACTATGCAAGGCGCGTCCTGTAATTACTTGATCTAAGAGCCCAAAGAAAGGCATTTTATTTTCGCATATAGTCCAAATCGCGTTTTAGCGCGTTTCAAAAATTTTGGCCGCAAATGGCCTCCCAAGACAGCCCAAATCGCGGTTTATAGCCCAATCTGGCAACTCTGTATAAAAGTATACATTTATCAAGTACTACTTGATACTCGATACTGTCATATCAAATAAAAGAAAATTGAAGAATATTGAACGAATGAGAAAAGATCGCAAGGATTGAGAACGATTCGGATATAATCAAACAGAGGCAATTGGCAAGAATTGGAGAGATTCCAAGAGAATTGATTGATTGATTGTCATTGAATTGATTTATTGTACCTTAGTGACACTGGAAGGCAAATATACCAAAAAAGTATATGGCTAATTATAATATAGTACATAAAAAGAATATAATAAAAAATGAGAGAGTATTGGAGTGAATAATAAGAGACAAGCGGTAGGTTCTATAATATTTTGTTAATTTTTTATAATTGATACTTAACCGCACCATGACCGCTTTAATTGTTATTCATATCGGCCATACCGGTACAGCGCAAATTTCCGCTGCCCATGTCGCCTGTACCAAGTAGCTCGGCTGCTGCCTGCGGAGGTTCCCCAAGAGCACGTTCTGCAAGAGCAAATGATGAAGAAAATCAAATCATTTTTATAATGTACTCTTAAAGTAACCTATTAATAGACACCTGATCTATTTCCAAATCGGTACGTCTTTTTTTCATAAACGGCACATCCAATAGGGAAAAAATTAGTTTCAGTCAAGCAAAATTTTGGCGAAAGTGGCGTTTTTCACTAGTATATTTGAATAAGAATCGCCCATACGGGAAAACGTGAATTACACTAATTAAATGCAAAAAGAATGACTAGATATTTACATACATATTTATGACATAGTTATTTAAAGGATATTTTCAGTTTGTATTTTAGATGAACGATATAATTTAATTGCTGCTTCCAAGCTCCTGCAATCAGGTGCAAAATGCATAGATTACCCTCAGTTACCTTCAGTTTCCTTAGTAATTAATAAAACAGACAAATCTTACGCGGTGCCATCACAGTCGTTTGCGGGATGCGTTGGAACGCATCCTCCATAAATTCGACCATTTCCTCGCGAAATCGTCCATCGTCTCGTTGCTGCTCCCGTTGCTGTTGCTCTCGTTGTTGCCGTTCTAGTTGCAATGCGAGCAACTTAAGTTGTAGAGTTTTTTTCTTTATTTCCTCTTCTTTCCTTTTCATTTCCTCCTCTTTTATTTTTATTTCCTCTTCTTTTCTTTTAAGGACCTCCTCTTTTTCAGCCTCGATTGTTTGCCCTGCAACGTGTTCGTATTTTTTTCTCCTTTGAATATACGTCCCATTTCTGAAATTACAAAATCAATTTCAATATCAGTTTATCGTCAATGAGAAATCATTTTTACCGATAATTAAAGATTTATACGGTGATCAAGATTTCCGCTTTGGAATGTATTAGGTGTACAAATAAGTTTTGGGACAGTTTTCAAAAAATTCAAGATTTATTAAAAAAGAAGTAAAACACAGTTATTCATCGAAGTAATCTCCATCGCACTGAATGACCTTCAGCCATCTCTCAAGTAACTCGCGGATGCCTTTCGCAAAGAAACTTTCGTCTTGCGAGGTGAGAAATTTAGCGACCCATTTTTCCACTTCTTCAAATGTTTTGAATCGCACGTCAAACAAATCGTTCTGCATTTTCCGGAATAAATGATAATCGGATCGGGCTAAGTCTGGTGAATACGCCGGGTGTGGTACAGCTTCCCATCCAAGCGCTAGTAACGTATCCTTGACCGGTTAACCCACATGAGGCCGCGCGTTGTCATGGAGCAGTTTTACTGGACGTTTTCCTTTACCAGAAAATGGACGTTTCTTCTCAATTTCTTGATTCACTTGCATCAATTGATGACAATAGCGATCGGTAGTAACTGTTTGACCAGGTTTGAGAAGTTCATAATACAGTACGCTTTTCACATCCCACCATATGCACAGCATGACTTTGTTACAATGAACATTGCGCTTTGGCGTGGATGTTGTCGGCTCGCCGGGGTCAACCCAATGATATTTGCGTTTCGGATTATCAAAATAAATCCACTTTTCATCGCCGGTCACAATTTTCCACAAGAAAGACTTTCTATGTTGCTTGTTGTAAAGACTCACACAAATGTTAATACGGCTGTTTTTATTTTCTTGAGTCAGAAAGTGTGGTACCCACTTTGTTCCTTTTCGAATCTTACCCATTGCTTTTAAACGATAAGAAACAGTTTGTTGAGTTACTCCAAGCTGTTCCGAAAGTTGTTTCTCCGTCTGACAAGAGTTTTCATCCAGCAACGCTTGCAATTCCTGATCGTCCACCTTTACAGGAGGCCCCGTGCGTTCACGGTCACTAACGTCGAAATCACCTTCTTTGAATCGCTTATACCAATACTCACATGTACTTTTAGATACAATGTTGTCTCCAAGAACAGAACATATCGATTCACACGCTTCCCTAACACTTTTTCCTTGATGGAATTCATAGCGAATGCAGTGTCTAATAAATAGCTTATCGGTCTGCATGTTTAATTTACAGAATTTATAGGTTATGTTTATGACTCCTTTACGTTTCGATACTACATATCAAGCGCCATCTATGATAAGTGAGCGGGACCTTTGAATTAATTTAGAATAGCTGTTATTATACAAATCGAAGTGTCCTAAAACTTATTTGTACACCTAATACTTTCGTTTCAAAATACATGGAAAATTATGAGACACTAATGTCAAATGTTTTATTTATTTCTAAGAAAAAAATGTTTTTCCACACCGTATTGAGAAACTTTATTGTCGTGCAAAAAATAGAAGGAAACATTTACCATACATTTTTCACACAAAAACACATTCACACATTTTCGATCCCACAAAAAAGAACTAGGAAATGAAGATATTTGTTTAGCTTTCCGAAATCATGAAACTAGTTTGATAATTTTTCTCGAACATTAAGTGAAAAAGGAATTTTGAAAAGAAATCATTTGTTTTTGAAAGCTTATGAAGAGTTCTTTTTTTCAGATAAGGCGTTTGAGTACCTCTATGATGTTTTCAAATTTCATTCGAAGCTATTTACCCATACTGCAGGGAAAACATATTTTTTATTTTCCTTCCGGTAATTTAAATACCGATTTGGATAACGGTCTACAACTTTTAGAATTTCCGTTAGTTATTCGTACTTAAAAATCCCCATTTAAATATCATTTAAATATCCGTCAAGAGCCGTTATACCTCTATGGCCTTTACGAATGGATCCCTACACATGCTATGGTGTTTAATTTTTCGGCAAAAGTTTTTTGTTTGTTCTGTTCAAGTTGGAAATCTGATAATACATATTAAATGAGAAATTTTGACGCAATTAAAAACATGTTGCTCAATTGTAAACTTAGCTTTTTGGAATATTCAATATCCCATTTAAATAATGTGGGGAAAATGTTTCACGATCAACATAATTTTTCTCTGTCCACAATTTTTCTATAAAAAATGGACTTTACAGCTTTGTAGAGCATGGAATACTCTACAAAAAGTGCCTGAGAGTCAAATATGCACCATCAATATTTTGAGAGTTACAGACATAATAATAATTAATTTAAAAAACGCGCGAAATATTGAATAAATGCGAGAACATTAAAAGCACATTGTGTTCGTTAGGGTGGCCGTTATTTCCCAAGTTGACTTTTATTTTGTTGGGTTTGCTCCAAATCATTAGCTTATAACCTAAAAACGGTGTTGGAAAAAAAATTCAATCGCTATTAAGGATGTGGATCCACAATCCCATCAAAACCAAGATATAATGCGAATTTCGCGTACTTACCGATCATGTAAAAATCTGAAAAAAAATAGATATAGAAGGTACCAAGTACATTGATTTCACATAATAACAATATCAAAGAGTTATCAACAAATTAATTTAAAAAAACATACTTCCGATCAAATTTAGTGAACTTATTTTCATTTGATGTGAAATAAATTCGTTTATTTTTTCGAATACAGTAGAACCTCGATTATCCGAACCCTCAATTATCCGAACGATGACTTAGTTTATCCGAACTCTCAATTATCCGAACGTTGGCGCGAAAGATACATTGTTGCTCGCTGCCACCGCCGTGAGCAACAATGAGCAACCCAACGCAACTTCTCCTTCTCAAACGGCTGCGAGAATAAGCCGCTCAAAAACGCGTTACAGCCGTTCAACAACAGCCGAAAAAGCTTTCAACTTTTTTTCAGTTGTTTCAAACACACACACACACGCACGCACGCACGCACGCACACACACACACACACACACGCACACACACACACACACACACACACACACACACACACACACACACACACACACACACACACACACACACACATATATATATGTTGTAAGGGGTCTTAATTCGTTACAAATAAATTTATTGGTTCGGGACTCGAACAGGGAAGAAATTAATATAAACTCAGGTGTTTTGGGTACTTTTCAACAAAAAAAATATGATTTAATCAATTTGGTATGGCTCGATATAATCTAGAATAACGCTATGTATAAGTGTAGTGTGTTGTTTGTGTTGTTCTTGTATTTTTTTGCAATATTTTTCTCGGTCGGTCAATTACTCATTACTCGCATGGTACAATTAGGTCGGCGGGATCATTTATCATGGATCGATATCGATTACCCCTTCTCTTCTAGTTCTGTGCTTTTGTCGGCCTGAGTTTGCGACGTGCTTTCGCTGGCGGCGCGATAGGTATCGGTGCTTGGCCTATAGCGACGCAGTACTTTCCTTTGTAAATTTCCCTTAGGGCGCGTCGAGTCGCAGCGCTCTCCCACTCGTGGCGCTAGGACTCGCGATCTACGTGCCGTAGGCGCGCGCTCTCTCTCGTCACGCGTCAAGATCTATTCGCGTCGCGGTGATCGATGCTCTCTCCCAATCAATTATCGTGCGTCGATAATTGATCGCCCGGTCCTTTATCTTGGCGTGCAATGTCGCCACCTACCTGTCTACGATAGTCTAATCGAGCGATGTGCCGCGAGCACTCCACTAACCCTTTTTTGCATAGATTTCGGTGCTCTCGTAATTTCGGGATACCTCCTTATCCTTTCTGCGATCCTGATCCGTATTGAGCGATGATCACGGTGTGTTTCTGCGTATGTGTGTGTGTTTCGTATGACTGTCGCGTACGCTTTCTTATCCTCTAATATAATGGTTCCTGTATTTTCCTAATTTAATATTTTTCCGTTATACCTATCTGTAACGCTCGCTCGCTAGAATACCTTCTCGGACTTTATTTTCTCCTATTATGATTTTCCTACCTATCTTGCGATAATTGTTGACTACCCTTAAGTGGTTAACTTTCCTTATTGCTCTTTTTATTTTTCTTTGATTTTCCAATCTTTTCTCGTTAAAATAAATGCATCTCAATTCTTATTCGTTTTTTGTTCCTTAACGTTCCGTGTTCCAGACGTTTCCGATCCACGAGGGATGTACTTGGTCCAGCAGTACTAGTTAACTTAAAAAAAATGAAGAGCTTTCTAATGCCTTTTAGGCGCAACTCCGTTTTTTCCTTGTTCCTCAACGTTCCCTGTTCTCAGCGTTTCCTTCCACTAGGGATGTACTTTGCCAAGCAGTACTAGTCGACCCACGAGGGATTCAAAGAGTGTCATTCCTCAAAAATTTCCGTTCTTTTATACCCGCATTTTTAACGCTTTTTTTTCCCCTTCTTTTTCATCTTCCCTTAATTAAATTAGTCGGTTTTTCCGGTTTTTCTTTCCCCTTAATTCAATTAGTGTAACGTTTCAATATTTGTTTGCTGCTGTGCTGTGCGGCCGTTACATTCCCTATGTTGTTATCCGCCATTAATTTAATTAGCGTGTTTCTACCTCGTTTTTCTATAGATTTGACCAGCGTAACCTTTCTTGGTGTTGGTCTGTTTTTCTTTTTTTTTACTCCTTTGACTATCTGGGGCGATAGTTTCTCAATTCGTTTATGAGACGGTCTCTTCCGTCTCAATATATATATTGTGATGTCGGGATGGACACTTTTATTATAATTTTCGAGGAAAGGAGTGGCTCACTCGCTCCAGAACTCAGTTGTAGGACGGAATAACTCGGTTAACACGGATTGAGCTACTTGAGACGGATTTATTCGTACAGAGGTTAGGCGTTCTACAGTGTTCGGAGACTTACTACCTTAGCGTAGAACGAAGGTAACTTATAGTGATGGAGTGTGGGAAAATCGAGATGGTGGGAGGAAGGGCCTACGTGACTTTAGAAACGTTGGCTATCAGTTTCATAAGATCCATATTGGTGAAATTAAAAGTTACGGCATTCCTAATACGACTGGCCGGATGTTGTAATTGTGTGAAAGTGCCGCTCATGAATATCCAGGCGCATCAAGGAGAACCTTCGTCATAGGTTTCCCAAGAGTGTCGAAAGCCATGCGTGATATTCGAAATGTAGGTCGACGAATGCTATAAATTCGGTGAAAGACCACTGGCACATATGTATCAGCAGTATGGATCGTAGGAAGAAAATAGGGAGAAGAACGACCAAGGAAAAAATAGAGGACCTCATTACACCGCCCCCCTTATTTAAGAAAATTCATAAAGCAAGATGAATTTTCTTTAAGCCTTGAGGCTGGTGGATCACCGACAACCTGTTGGTTTCACGGTATGTCTTACAATGCGATTTCCGGTCATTTCTAACATAGCGCATTATTCCCTATCATAATTAACGTTGTAGTCTACATGTTCGTTGTTTTGATGAAATTATTGTACACGTTGATACATAGAGAGCAAGTAGCTTTTAAATGCTTTGGTAAATAAATTAAATAAGCATCTCCACAATCCGCACCTCATCGTGAAATACAAGAAAACGAGGGCAGTGCAACCGTATCCGGTGGATTCACATAGTAAAATATAGTTGAAAAACGTCAAGTAGGTTGTTTTCCATTACTGGTAACTTAATTATATAAGTACAACCATTAGTCTTTAACATGACCCTTACGTCGCCAATTCCAATAATTGTCGCAAAGGCAGATTCTTCTAGAGGTACGGGAGGAGTATTACTGGATGAGGCTTGCTCCCGAAATGTTTTTAGTGCTCTGACTACGGCAGCAGTATTCAAAATTTGCGGATGGATTATCCTTTGTTTACCGTCGTTCACTGCATTTAAAACATTGTTGAAACTTTCACTGGATTCGTCTATAAGGGTTTATAGAAAAGTTACTTGTGCGCTAATTTTTATATCTAGTATTATCAGCTAACGCAAAATTTAGTTTTTCATAAGAGTTTGTTGATTTTTATTAAAGTTAAGTCGATAATTATTGATTTTCGGCGCGCAATTCTTCCATAGCTTCGGAAAGTGTTGATACACATGCCTTTAGCTATCACTGTTTGGTTTCGAATTAATGTACTCATTTTCTTATTGTGAGTATGAAGGTTATCAATCTCATCGTTATAATATTCAGCATCGGAGTTCCCTAAAGTTCCAAATAAAATGTTACTAATGTTGCCGATAAAATTAAAGACATCTCTTTTGAGACGCGGTCCATAATCAATTATGTTTATTAATCTCGATCTTCTTGAGTCTATCCTATTTACCCTTTGTCGATGGATTTCGATTGATGCTGATTCGGCGCAAGTCCTTTTCTTGTCAGTTCCATTGCAAACTCTTGACAAGGATATCGAAGTCACATCCAGCTCATCCCGGTGTAGATTTATTCCGGTGATGTCGACGTAGTTGGCTACTGTCCAGGTTTCATGGTAGATTACGGCACTTCCCAGGTTTCCCATATATATGGTGCCTTCGAGTGGTTCACCCTTAATTTGTTGGATGTAACATTCGTTGCAAGGAGAGGAGGAAGTAAGAGCAACATAATTTTTTATTAGTTTCTATAATAAGGTTTTAGTTTGTTAACGTGGATTAATTTTCTTCTATTATTCAGCAAGATCTCATAGTTGACGTCTGATGTTTGTTCCAAAATAATGGCTGGTCCTTCCCACTTCGGGGCAAGGGGTGTCTTGTCTTTCTCTTGAGCAACGAGGACTTCGTCGCCCTTTGTAAAAATGGGCACGGGACGGTGTATGCGAGCATCCTGGACTGCCTTATAGCGTTCTTTAGCTGCGATTAAATTATCGCGTCCTCGTTTTACGATACGTTCATGAACGGCCGCGCGTTCTTCGAAGTATTGGTCGATCGTTACGTTGGTCTTCTGAACTGGAAGGTTATTCGGGATGTTAGGTTTCCTCCCGAATCGCATTTCAAATGGTGTTAATCCTATTCCTTCATGTTTCGCTGTATTGTAAGCCATGGAAGCAAACTTCAATTTTTTATCCCAATCTTCTTGATTGTCGTAGATCAATCCTTTGATTTGGTCTTTAATTGGACCATGTGCTCGTTCAAGGCTTCCATTACTTTGAGGATGGAATGTTGTTGTTGTCATGTGCGAATTTTTGAAGAGCTTTTCCAGGTGTTTGAACGTCTGGCTTATAAAGTTTCGTCCACCATCGGTGAAGATAATTTTTGGAGCTCCATGAATGTAGATGAAATCGTTACACCAATGCTGCTACGGTAGATTGGGCATCCTGGGATTTTAATGGGATCAGCGTAATATATTTCGTCAGCTGATCTTGTACAGAGAGGATATACTTGTGTCCCTCATACGTTTCAGGCAGTGGCCCCACAAGATCCAAGGCAATTTTTTCATTTAGCTTTTCCGGTATATCCGTGATTATCGCTTCTGCTCGTGGTTGTGTTCGCACGAGCTTGATCCTCTGGCACGTGTCGCATTTAAGGATGTAGTCTTCAATGTCCCTTTGGATGTTGGGCCAGGTAGCTATAGCCTTTACACGGTCGAGAGTTTTTGTTACTCCAAAATGTCCCATGGCGTTTGTCCCATGATGTTGTTTTATGACTTCCATTCGTTCTTCTTCTGTACCTGGCCCGAAGGGTTCTCTATCGTAAAGGTAGACTAGCGGTGGTTCAATTCTCTTTGACCAAATAAATGAGATCATTTGTTTAATTTTCATTTTCGTAATTGGATTTTCCTTTAGATGTTTGCACCCTAGGAAAATCTTCGTTGACTTATTGATCGTTGATAGCTTTTCAACTAACGCGTTATACCACTCTATTTCATCTGCTGAAAAATCAAGGTGCAATTCTTCTTCAGTGTCTCCAGGTTGACCCGTGATGTTGATTCTCGGTATATTCCTGGGCGGTATCTCTACTAAGATTTGAGCAACTTGCGGAATTTCCTTTGACAATTCAAATTCGATGTAGAGAGGGAGATTTTCATTTTCTGTCCCTCGATCATTAGTGATTTCCATTGGGTTGCTAGGTTCTTCTACGTCGTCAACTTCTTCTTCGGTAAGAATTTCTTCTTGATTTTCTGGTTCTTTTTCTGGGAAGTCATTGCGTTTTGCTTGACGCGTAGTTACCGGGTAAATCCGTGATAATGCGTCAGCATTAGTATATATTGGTTTTTCCTTAGGTACACGCTTTTCGCGTTTATTACCAATTCTTCCCCACATTATGACCGTTCTTTCCTCTACTGTTTACTCCTTTTTTCTCCATCTTTCTTTTCCATCAACTTCCCCCTCTGTATTATATTCATCATGACATTTTCTGTCATGGGTATAGGGAAACTGCGGAAAACCTATACCAATACAGCCGGTCATCGAATTCGCCCCCCGGTCGTGGAACTAGTCTTATTTCGCCGCGAAATGTCGAAGAAAAACATTTCACGACGAAATGTACGCGACCTGGATTCGAACCCGGGACCTCCCGGTCCGCTGGCTTAGTGGCGAGCACGCTAACCACTAGACCATCGCACCGGTTCACGTCAGCATTAGTATTTAAAGTTCCTTTCTTATAATTTGCCTCGTATACATACTTCTCGAGTTTTAGACGGAGTCTCATCTAGCGACTATTCGTTGGAGGGTTTGAAGTTTTGAGGACCCATATTAGTGGCTTATGATCCGTAACGATTTGAAATTTCTTCCCATACAAATATTGTCGAAAATGTTTTACGCCCCACGCTATTGCCAACGATTCTTTCTCGATCGTGGAGTAGCGTTGTTCTGCCTTATTGGGAGTGCGTGATGCGTAGGAAACGGGGCGATCCTTTCCTAGGGATCCTTGAGATAGCACGGCGCCTATCGCATGGTTGCTAGCGTCGGTGGTGAGGGTGAAAGATTCATTGAAGTCAGGATACTGTAGAACTGGCGATGTTGTCAATGCTGTTCGAAGTAAATTGAACGATTGCTCTTGCTTGTCTGCCCATGACCATGCTGTTTCTTTTTTTTTTAAGTTCCGTAAGTGGTTTAGCGATCATGCTGAAATCCTTAATAAACTTCCGGTAATACCCAGCCAGTCCTAGAAATTGCTTAATTTGTTTTTGATTGTTTGGCCTAGGAAAGTTTTGCACTGCTTCAGTTTTTTTCGGATTTGGTTTTATTCCTTCCTCCGAAATTACGAGTCCCAAAAATTCTAGTTCTGGTCGTAGAAATTCGCACTTATCGGGCTGTAATTTTAAATCCGATTCGCGAAGACGAGTCAATACGTCAATTAGTTTTTTATTATGTTCGTAAAGTGTTTGTCCATAGATTATTATGTCGTCTAGATATACAAAGCATGTGCTTCCAATTAGTCCTCGCAACGCGTTATTCATCATGCGTTTGAACATTGCAGGCGCGTTCTTTTACCCAAACGGCATCCTGTTGTAATGGTAATAGCCTGATTGTTTGGAGAACGCCGTTTTGTGTTTGTCTTGCTCGTTCATTGGGATTTGGTGGAATCCTGAAGCTAGATCGAATGCGGAGAAATATTTCACTCGACCCAACTGATCCAATATTTCGTCGATGCATGGGAGAGGATAGGCATCGTGGGTGGTTTTTTCGTTCAATTTTCGAAAATCAATCACTATTTTCCATTTCTGTTTCCCTGATGCATCTGACTTCTTCGGTACAACCCAGATTAGTGAATTGTATGGCGAGTCACTTGGCTCGATTAACTTCTTTTCCAACATTTCATTTACTTGCCTGTCGATCTCTTCTTTGTGAATTAGCGGCTACCTGTACTGTTTCGTGTTCACAGGTGTATCGTCGCACGTGATGATGCAATGCTTTACTGTCTTTGTACCTGGCAGTGGGTCTCCAGGTAAGGCAAATACATCTGGAAAACTGCTGATGATATCCCAGACCTTTTCTGCTTGATCTGGTGGGATGTGTTCGAGTCGAATGTTTTCCTTCAACGGTAGAATGCGTCCGGCGGAGTTCGTACTTCTTATAGCGTTGACCCGGGCTTAATCCTTCGGTGCGTCTTGGCGCTCCTCCTCAGGTAGACAGGCGATTTCCTTAATAGGGGCACCGTGCAGCTGGTCAATTGTAACCGTTATAGGTACTTCCGAGTCATTCATAACTGGTACTCGGGCTTCATAGTCCTTGGCTTCGAAAGCGCAAGGTACTACGGCTTCTGGGTTATCTTCGTCTGTGACGGCTGCTCCATTTTGGATATTCGTGCGAATTTTAACAAAGTAATTCGTTCGCGGCGGAATCGTGACAGACACTTTTCCGAATTCAAAACGCTTGTCATCGAACATTAAATAAATTTCTCTTCCGATACCGATATTCGTCTGATATTTTTCCATAAATGGAATACCAATCAATCAATCAAGAAAGTCATTCGGAACGACGTGGAAGATGTGACTCTTTCCTTGAAAATCTTGTTTGGCAGCAAATAAGGATTCATGTTGTTCATTGCCCATGGAGAACGGTGTTTTAATGTTCCGATTTATCTGCGATCCTTCCGTTAACATGTTGATTTTTATGGGATTTATGGCTGATCCGGCATCGAGAAGAAAACAGCCTATTCTGCTAGCTATTCGTGTGGGAAGTTTGACCACTCGTTTAGCGGATCCGATGGCATTGACTCGGGGGATGTTTTCTTGCGTCGTATTGATTGCTTCTCCTTCCGGTATATAATTGACTGTTATCGAAGAGAACGGTGCCAGTGAGGGAGTCCCAAAAGATTTATGATGGGGCGGCTTGCGGGTTTCTGAGCTACCCGTATTTTTTTCAGTGATGTTTAAGTTGCGCGTCATCATGTCTCTTGTGTAGTCGTAGGCTTCTGCCGCTTGTGCCCGAGCTATTGCCATTCGAATATTCTCCGGTTTTTGAGCCCGTACTTCAGTCGAAATCTCTTTTTTCAACCCTAACAGATATTTGTCGAGCCCTTGTTGGCGTTCGTACTCCACGATGAATCGTCTTTGTGTTTCATCTGGAGTTGAATTGGCTAATACGGAAAGGAGTTGATTTTGTACTTCTAAAATTCTATTCGTAAATTTCGAAACACTTTCGGTTTTTTGTTGAAACATTCGCGATCTTTTGTCTCTCCAAACGCTGACCGGTTGCAAGTTTCTGAAGAGGATCCGTAAGTATTCATATAGCTGTTCGTACGTGTTTGTCTCGTACTCTTGAATTTCTCTTGCCGCGTATCTGATAATTTTTTTGTGATTATTAATCGACGAACGTTATCTGATCGGCTCACTTGTGTTCTTACATCTTCATTTAACGTAATGAAAGTTTCGACTCCCAGAGATTTACCATCGGATTCACGGATTAGTTCTAGAGCTTCCTTCGGTGTTAGCTCTTCAAAAGAATCTTCCGGTAACGCGTGCGTAATGCGCGAAGCCTTATCTTCCATTTCGGTTTGTGAGTCTGGGTCTTTTATTCGGCTAAACGCCGTTTTGATGGCTGCGTTTACGTCAGACAACGACATTTCGGTTTGATCCACTGAGTCAGTTTCGGAATCGGTGGTTATAATTTGCGGCTCGCGATAACGAGTAAATGAGTCTTCACTCACCGATTCCGTTCGTGGATGCAGTTTAAAACGTCGTCCCTCGTAGACTCAGAGTGTCGTCAATCGGTCCTATGTTCCCAGCGTTGATTAGCCAGCACACCCCACACTTAGCACCAATTGTGATGTCGGGATGGACACTTTTATTATAATTTTTGAGGAAAGGAGTGGCTGACTCGCTTCAGAACTCGGCTGTAGGACGGAATAACTCGGTTAACACGGATTGAGCTACTTGAGACGGATTTATTCGTACAGAGGTTCGGCGTTGTACAGTGTTCGGAGACTTACTAACTACATTAGCTTAGAACGAAAGTAACTTATAGTGATGGAGTGTGGGAAAATCGAGATGGTGGGAGGAAGGGCCTACGTGACTTTAGAAACGTTGGCTATCGGTTTCATAAGAACCATATTGGTGAAATTAAAGGTTATGGCATTCCTAATACGACTGGCCGGATGTTGTAATTATGTGAATGTAGACGGATGCTATAAATTCGGTGAAAGACCACTTGCACATATGTATCAGCAGTATGGATCGTAGGAAGAAAATAGGGAGAAGAACGACCAAGGAAAAAATAAAGGACCTCATTACAATATATATACTACTGTGTCCAAAAAATAAGGTGACATTGTATTTATTTCGAAAATTCTTTATTTATTTTTCCAAATCAATTTCATCCCCTTCAAAGTAATCCCCTCCCGATGCAATGCACTTATGCCAACGGATTTTCCAATCTTCGAAACACTGATTGTAGTCACTTTCCGGGATGGCCTTCAGTTCCGTCTTCGCTGCGGCTTGAATCTCCTCTATCGTATCAAAACGGTGTCCCCGGAGCGATCTTTTGAGCTTGCTGAACAGCCAGAAGTCGCACGGCGCCAGATCAGGTGAATACGGTGGTTGCGGAACGATATGAGTTGACTATATATATTATATATATATATATATATATATATATATATATATATATTTCAACGTTAACATGTATGTCAAATTTTAATATATATGTATGTACTGTTTTTATATAAAAAAAGGTATTGTTTATGATGTCTTCCCAAAAAACCCACGTTTCGATTATCCGAACTTTTGATTATCAGAACTAGCCTCGGTCCCAATTGGTTCGGATAATCGAGGTTCTACTGTACACACGAATTTATGCCAATTTTTTTCATTGTTTTGAAATTTCGTTAATTTAAACTTTTAAAAGACCGTATAAACGAAGGGGTTTATTCAATCGAATAGAAATTTCTTGTGACTAATAAGGAACCTTCCTATACCAGAATTATTAATAATTTGTAATTTTTTATGAATTTTTTCAAATTTGCAAAAGAAATTTCAAAACGATGGGAAAATTCCGTAAAAATGCATGTACATATAAATGAATTTATTTCACATCAAAAGAAAACAAGTTCTCTACATTTTTTCCAAAGTATTTTTTTTACTAATTTGTTAGTAACTTTTCGATATTGTTATTGTGTGAAATTAATGTACTTGGTACCTTCTATATCACAAACTTTTTCGGATTTTTACATCATCGCTGAGTACGCGAAATTCACATTCGGTTCACATTTTACATTTCGGTTTTGTTGGGATTGTGGGTCCAGAAGATCCTTAACCCTTGCCTAAATGACGATACTTTTCCCACTTAATTAACATGGGATTTCCGCACTTTTTACATTTCTATTTTTTTCTTGCTTATTATATTCGTTAATTTTTTTCAAACTGTTGATTCTGCTTTAGCTATGATAGAAAAAAATTGTTCATTATATCAATAACATTTGCTCGATTATTCGGACAGTTACAACTATTTGAGAAACAAAAAATGTGATAAAATCTTATCCGATGAAAACGTTGGGATCAAAATTTTTCAGAAAACTGACGAATCATTGAATAAAATTGAATCAATCATACTACTAATTTGTTTCTGAGACTTCACTTCTATGACATGGATTTTTTCACAACTGGAATTATGTTTAATGTTTATTTCATTCTAAATTATAAACGAAAAACTTTTTTTCGCTATCTTGGATGTGATTTTTATTCTCAGATATGTATAATGCACGTATTTTCAGAAAACTTTTATGCTAACTAATGAGTAATAAAGCGCGTATGTGTTATACAACTGCGAAAATTACAATGCACATTTAGGGAAATTATTTGTTTGTCGAAAAATAGTGAACATGCGTAGTCATTTTAAACTGTACTTACTGGTTTCCTTTTTGATTCACTAAAAATATGACCACTAATTACATTCGGGATTAGAGAAACGTCTTCGTCGAACGTTACGAAGAGATAGTTATTACAGAGGAAACGTTTATGCTGTTCATTCATTATTATTATTCGTTATTCTGTTTACCGTATCGTACTGAAGTATAGTTTACACTTGGGATACGGCATTGTGAACAATATTCCGTAAACATAAGAATGTAACCGATTTCGAATAAATGATTCAGTACCGATTGAAATAGACTGAGAATTTTGCGTACTTAGCTATGCTATAGAAATCTAAAAAAAAATGAATTCTATGTAAGATACTGAGCATAGTAATTTGCAATAATAACAATATCAATAAAATTATTTACAATTTTAAAAAAGTTTAAAAAATATTCATAAAACTTATTATCTTCTCATGTCAAATTAGTTCGTTCATTTTTTAATAGGCTTGAATTTTTAAAAAAATTTTACGGTGAAATTCTGAAATTTTTGTTTTTAACTTTGAAAAAACTATTACAAATCGAAAATTATTCATCATTGCTCGTATTCGAAGGTTTCTTATTACTTGTGATAAATTTCAGACCCATTCGGCCCATGATTTTGTTACTCTTAAGCAAAATTAGAAAAACTATAATTTCAAAAGAGCAACAAAATATTAAAGAAATTCAAGTGTAATAAAAAAATTAAAGCTTTCATTTAGTATGAAAAGAAATAACGTTTTTTGAATATTTTCAGATTTTTTTAACAATGTGTTAATAACTTTTCGATATTATTATTGTTGAAAATTACTGTGCTCAGCATCTTACATACGATTCATTTCTTCCAGATTTTTAAAGCATATTGCTAAGTACCGGAAATTTTCGTTCTATTTTCGTTTTGTTGAGACTACATCCTTAAAATTTACATTAATTATGTAAATATCCATTATTTATAACAACTGTATAGAAATGTTATATAAACCGTTGGAAAAAAATGAGCGAACTTTGGACAAAATCAAATAACTGGTTAGGACAACTTTTTTCGAATCATGAAAACTCCTTCCACTACATTCTACAAGAATGCCATAAATTAAAGCTAAAAGAAAAAAAAACGTAAGCTTCAGCAGTGTTCGATTTGGCATGAAATGCCTCGTATACATGTTTATATTTTGCACATAGTATACTCGTATAAGGAGATCAAGTGATCGTACGAGAGCTCTTGTGGCACCTATGCCGATAATTTCAGAAATGTATTCTTATTATATCTGTGCAAGTTTGAGCAATAGAATAATGAAGACGTTTTAACGCTTAGATAATGTTTAGTTCTTGTACATATGCAAAAAGTGGACAAATACCGAGAACAGTAAACCTGAAGTGTATGCAGTGAATAAAAGAACGGTCCAGATTACACAGAATTTTAAGGTATGTGTTTTGTATTTTAACATTTGTATTTTTGGCAGACTGATTATGAACATTGTAAAGTTATTCTGAAGCGAAGCGGTGTAATCTTTTTTTTTGAAGATGACGATTTTTTGTCGCGTGGGTATCGAGTTTGAAATACACCACCCACAAATTCACACAAATTAAGGGATATTAAAAAAGTTCCACATTTTCGGTTGATTTTCAACAAGGGATAACTCGGACAAAAATGGTCGTACAGACAATTTAAAAGAAAAGGAAATTGTAGCTTCAAGTGTCTAGTTTTCAGATCTGGATGGTAACATTTTTTAGCGTGGACGGTTTTCAAGTAATCATCTAAAAACACACGAAAATTTTTTTTACAAATTTTTCTCCTCTTTAAAATGGTCTGTGAACTTCAAAATTTTGTTACCATGCGACCTTTTATAGAGCTCTTTTAGGAAATTTAATCAGCTTCAATTTGACCTTTTAACAAGCTCCGTACGACGATTTGGCGCGGAGTAATCGTCGATCAAAGCAAAAAAATCCATTTTAACCTTAACAATCAATTGCTCGGGAACTAATGATCGCACAGAAAATGAAAGTAGGATTTTGAAAACTGCAGAATATTCTCTATGATATGCAATCAGTGACTGTAGATAAAAAAAATGTTTGAAGTCATGATGTTGACTGAAAAAAAGTTGAAAATTTGCGAATTTAAGGATATTTGGAAAATTTGGTATAAGTTTGGATGTAATGCATGAACGAAGGATCTTGTCGGTAATTTTTAACCTCGAAGTATCCCCAAAAAACCCTGAAAGTTGCAAAGCGCTGCGATTTTTTTTCTTAGTGCCCCGAAGGTTTAAATTTATCGTTTCTGTCAAACATTACCGTAACAAGCAATTCTTCGATTTTTTTTTCATTTTTTCAACTTCAAAATGGTTTTTTTAGCAATAATGCGTAATTTTTCTATTCAGACATCAATTACCAGGAAAACATTTTTGAAAATTTATTTTTCACGTGATAACGATAATCTCCTCTTGTCAAACAAAATTTGGTAGATTTTTTTTCCAGCCTAACCACCTTTGTTTTCAATATCAATTTAAAAATTAATTTAAAAAAGTTGATATACCGCCCTACGGCGGACTGATTCTCTTCACACAAATCTCGAACTTTCAATTTTTTGCAGCTTCAATCGTTGAAATACACTTCCTTAACAAACACAAAAAACAGTTTTTTTTTTCAAAACTACCCTAAAAATTTGGATTTATTTTTCAATTTGAATTTTTTTTATCAATTTTTTAAAATTATTTTTTCTTGGTAATTCTCGTCTTTGAATAGATAAATTACGCCTTATTGCTAAATAATCTGTTTTGAAGTTGAAAAAATGAATAAAAATTGAAAAATTGCTTGTTACGGTGATTTTTAACAGAAACGATAAATTTAAACCGTTGGGGCACTAAGAAAAACAAATCGCAGCGCTTTGCCACTTTGAGGGTTTTTTGGGGACACTTCGAGGTTAAACCATTGTCGACGATGTCCTTCGTTCATGCATTATATCCAAAGTTATACCAAATTTTCCAAATATACTTAAATTCGCAAATTTTCAACTTTTTTCAGTCAACATCATCACTCCGAAAAAAAATGTTTTATCAACAGCCACTAACTGCATGTTATAGAGAATGTTTTGCAGTTTCCAAAACGCTACTGTCATTTTCTGTACGATCATTAGTTCCCGAGTAATTGATTCTCAAAGTTAAAATGAACTTTTTTGCCTTCATCATTTCTTTTTTGCCTTCAAATTGTCGTTTTTTCCTTCATCAGAACTTTTTTGCCTTCAAATTGTCTTTTTGCCTTCATCAGAACTTTTTTGCCTTCAAATTGTCTAAAAGAGCTTTACGGTCGCATGGTAAAAAAAAATTTGAAGTCCACAGACCATTTTAAAGACGAGCAAAAATTTGGAAAAAAAATGTTTCGTTGGTTTTCGTATGATTACTTGAAAACCGTCCACGCTAAAAATGTTACCGTCCAGATCTGAAAACTAGACACTTGAAGCTACAATTTCTTTTTTATTCTGTGCGACCAGTTTTCTCCCGTTTATCCCTTGTTGAATATCAGCCAAAAATTTGGAATTTTTCTAATATCCCTTAATTTGTGTGAGTAGTGTATAATGATGAGAAAATTGCTGTGCTCTCCAATGAAATAAGAGTTGCGATCAGTATTTCGATTTTCCTGACGTATAGTGTATATCATTAGGGTATTTCCTTTTTATGCAACATTTTTTTTTCTTGTCAGAAATTGTTCTGAATAATATTCTATCATCAATAGGACGATAGGAATTACTCATGTACATGATGTGCTTTTAACGTCCTCCCATTTAATCATTTTTTTCGCTCATTTTTTGAGCTTGATGATTGTCGTGTGTATAACTCTCAAAGTATTGATGGGGCATGTTTGACTCTGGAAGAACGTTTTGTAGAGAACTTCACCCTCTATAAAACCATGAAGTTCGTTTTTTAGAAAAATTTGTGGACAGTAAAAAATTATGTTAAATGTGTCACATCCGGAAGGGATGAGAGCATAATATTTTTGTATCCCTCTTTGTTGCCTACGCCTAGCGCAATAGCACGGGATGAGGGTAAAAAGGGGTAGTGCGTGGGAAAGAGTAGAATCAAGGAATTAACACGATATTTCGGTATTGAGGGATAATTCCACAGACTTGGTGTAAGATTGACACTATGTTATTTATTATAAGAGTATTAAACGGTTTGAAGCGATCAGGCTTATGATGAATGATACAGAAAAGAAAAAGGTATGGTTAGCTTACATTGGTTGTGTTTGACGCTCGGTCGCTCGCTCGCTCGCTCGCGTTACAAGGGCCTTCGCTCTTGGCCTGGTGCGCTCGCTGGTACAATTGCTGGTAAGACACTCGCAGGATTTTACGCTGGACGTGTGTACCAGGTGTGTAAGTATGAAACCGGAATTTTTGTACAGAAAAAACACGTTTATTGTAATGATATGATACAAAGTATCATATCATTACCGTAGGTACATCCGCCAGTTGTTGTGTTTGAGCGTCGTCTTCGTCCAACAAGGCTTGCAGATCAGCGTCTTCAAACTTTTTCGGTGGTCTTCCACGTTCTTCGTTCCTCGCGTCAAAATCGCCACTTTTGAACCGTTTGAACCACTCGAAACACTGTGTTTTACCGAGAGCATGCTCACCAAACGCCTCCACAAGCATTCGATGCGATTCAGCTGCGGTTTTCTTCAGATGAAAACAGAAAAGTAGTGCTGTCGGCAAATCGTAATTTGTTGGCACAAAACTCGACATGTTTATCTCTAATAAACTAATGCTACTGAATGAAACTCGTGTTATTGTGAGTTGGAAATCCTTGTCGGATATCAATACAATAACAAGACACCGCTGACGTGATGTGTCGGTAACTGCATCGACATCTAGCGCCACCTATGGGCAAATTCCGGTTTCATACTTACACACCTAGTATACTCGACGTGTTTACTACGATGGGCACTACGCGTAGATGGAAATATGAACGTCGCGCAAGGTCGATGAATTGAGATTGATAATCGCGGACCGATGATAGAAGTTATACAAGTGTAAAATAAAACTTTTGTGACTCGAAAAAATGAAGACGGTTCGTATGAAGAATAATCGGACATATTCGTTAGGCTTCTGGGTTAAGACTTGATATAAGGAGTGATTTGGTTGACGCAAATATTGGTTGACGGAAGACTAAGTTCTGAATTTGATGAAGATTGTCGTGAGACAGGGATTGAGACTCGATAGAAGAACTTGATTTGACGGAGGTTGACGGGAGACTGGGATTGAGACTCGATAGAAGAACTTGATGTGATGGTGGTTGACGGGAAACTGGGATAGAGATTCGATAGAAGAACTTGAGTCGATGGTAGTTGACGGGAGACAGGGATTGAGACTCGATAGAAGAACTTGATGTGATGGTGGTTGACGGGAGACTGGGATAGAGATTCGATAGAAGAACTTGAGTCAATGGTAGTTGACGGGAGACTGACTTCAGGAAGGAAGTCTTGATATGAAAATTAGGTGAGGTTCAGTAGTGGGAGAAGGAACCTTAGGGAGAGTGTGGTCTTGGTCATCTAGTTCTTTAGGGATTGGACCATTGGTCGTGAAGATATCGGTTGATTAGCGTGATTGGTCGCGGTATGGTGTGCGAATACGTTACAGATTCGTTAGGCACGTGCGTGGCCTTATTTCAGGGCATCGGTTTTGACTAATATGCGTATGAAGAGAAGGAGACCTTTGCCTCGTGTTTCGACGAAAAAGCGCATGGGATATAGAGCTCGATATCGGAAACCTAAGCATTCGCATGGTTTGTGTTATTTTAGTTTACGGCTATGGTGACTTCTCATGTCGAGAGGTTTGTATATCGGACCACGCTGCGATACCGGATGTCTTATTATTTAGTCGGCGTTATAAGATCGTCGGAGCCGCCTAGTCTATGTTATGTTTAAATAATCTAGAGTCGGGGTTTCTCTTGGTCAATATGCGTGGCGACGGCGGAGTTTTTGGGGCCGAGTTGATGGTTGGTTTTTCGTTCGACAGCTCTTCTTGGAATATGCGCCTGAGATGGTGTTCTTGTTGACAACTAATGGGATAGGAAACGTCGATGACTATGGCGGTGTAGCTATCGTGTGTATATCGCTGTAGGTTGAATATGCGTGCGAAACGTACGCACTTTCCTTTTTACGCTGTTACGCGTCTTATTCTTAAATTTATACATGTATAATAAGCTTATAACGGCAAATGAGGATATTGGGAATAACGGAGAGAAGGCACATTTGCTAGGATGTAACAAGTCCCCGGTTTAAGATTGAGCGTCCCGCTCAATTATTATGAATGTTCCACAGGTTATCTCAATATCGTCATCAGTCATCAAAATCGTCATTTTTCTTTGTTTTCCGTTTTTTTTTTATAATTATGAATATCATTTTTCATTTTGCGCTAAAAATTTTGTGTACGAGTTTCCTCCTTTCTGGTTTTGCTCATGAATAGATGCTTATTTACTTATTTTACCCTATCTCTTACTTAACAAGGTTAAAAGAACGATGGCAAAAAAAATAATTATTAGCATGATCAGAATTATGTTAAATCTCCTCGTGCGAATTAAAGAGAAGGAACGAGGTTTGGAGGATTGATTGTTTTCTGGATGATCAGAGAGGGCAGAGTACACATCGTGTATTGCAGTGTTGATATTGGCCCTCTGGTTCAGCAGGAGGGGCCGACACGAGTTGATGAAGTTCTTGACCAGGCACTGCATTCGTCGACGTTTTCTTCTTGAGTTGTTTAGCCAGGTGCATCCCATGCAGGAGGTACGTAACCGAATCCCATACTGCACCGACGAGATAACTTGACCAGCCGTCCACAGGGTGTAGGCTGTATGCATGGATCACCGTATCTACGAGGACTTTGATGGCTCGCACGATGAGTGATGTTCCTGTGAAACCAGCGCTTGCTGTACCGAATTGAGTGAATTTTTTTTCCAGGTGCGATTCCAGATGGAGTCCGCTTGGTGCTATAGATTGTTGTTATCCAGGAGATTTAACAACTTGTCCTCCGGATTGACATTGTTTTGAACACTGTTGCCCCGTGTCATGTTGTTTACGACAGCGGGTTTCTTTACGGGAAACATTACGCGTTCTCGTTCGTTGTCGATATCTTCTGTGGAATTGATCTCATATGATGCTGGTGATCCTGGGTTGGTGTATCCTCGAGTAGACTTCTTCGTCGATTTCGTGATTACTGCTGGTGTGGCTTCGACAGGAACAGGCATGAATTTGTGCCAAGTGTCTCCAAAAGGGTAATATGGAGGAAATAAGGAATTGCAGGTTGTTTTGAGTTTCTATTTTGATAGTTGGTTATATGTGAGTTCGAGGAGTGAGGAGATATTTTTCGTTCCCACGAGTGACAGGAGGTTGATCGTAAAATTCTTTTAACCTGATCAAATTTTCTTATATTCTTATACATTCAATAAGGTGTACTCTTTCGCCAGAAAGTACTGCCATATACGTCGGTTTCTTTGCTAAATTGTACACAATTTGTCCGAGGTTTGGATCGCCGATAACAAATTATTTTGGAGCATTCGGCGATATTTTTCCGCCGTTGCGTAGGAATATCGTAATATAAATGATTTTCTATTTTAATATAATAACTGCGCGTATGAATTTCGAATTGACGTAAGCGATTATATCTAACAAGGAACATCCCTCAGGTGTCCGCCTCCGATTTTGTTGAAAATGATATATGTGATAGAGCATCGAAAACTTTGAGACACGTATTTTTTTTTATCGGCGGCAAAACGGATTTAAGGGGGGAAACCGCCCCTCAAAGAAAGGCGTGTCGAGGGGTGATTTTGCAGTTTCACCCAGAAGCAATCCACCAATCTGAATGAAACAAAAACGAAAATTCATCTAATGAAAAGCGATGAAAAATCCATTATGAAAATGTTAAGAAAAAATTAAATTAGGGGGTAAACCACCCCTCAATTTGCCTTTTTTCACCCCACATTTAAGAGGGTTGTATGTAAATTAATAAAACAGGTATCACTTTGAAGGGCAATTAATATTAAAGTTGACGGGTTTTTGCGTTTTGGCGGCATAGCAAATTTAACGGGGTAAACCACCCCTAACATAAATTTATTTATCATGGTCGTTTTTTCTGTGTTTAAAGTATATCCGCTGATTTTAAATATTTCTATAAGCTACAATTTAATGTTTTATCATATTTCAAAATTATTATATCCGTCTTAAGGGGTAACAACCCCTCTGACGAGAAACATCATTGAAGTATCCGCTTTCGATTTCGTTGAAACTCATATATGTGGTAAGGCATTGCAAACTATCAAACATGTTTTTTTTTGTATCGGCAGAAAAACGGTGATAGGGGATGAAACCAACCCTCAAAGTTTCTCCCACAAGCAGTCCACCGATCTGAATGAAACAATATCGAAAATTCCTCTAATATTAAGCGATGAAAAATCCACTACAAGAGTGTTGATTAGAAATATAATTAAGGGGTAAATCACCCCTCCATTTGAGGTTTTTCACTCCACGCTTAAGAGGCTTGTATGAAAATTAATAAAACAGGTATCATTTTGAAGGGGAATCAAAATTCAAGTTGGCGCGTTGTTGCGTTTTAGCGGGACAGCAAATTTAAGGGGGTAAACCACCCCTAACATAAATTTGTTCATTTCCATTCATTTAAAAAACCAGAAGATTTTGAAAATCCTGTTATCTTTGGTTTTGGTGAATCGAACACACATTGTGAAATACCCAGCTGCAATAATGTGGCCATTATCAGATGTGCATGGTGCAGAAAGTCGTTGTGTTTAAAGCATTTTTTGACGATTATCATTATTGCAGGAATTCCGAGCCATGATTGTTGATGGTTGATAGTTGATAGACTATAAAAAAAAGTATATATCACAAGAAAATGATTTGACGGCATATGACTGCGATACTTTTCACAAGTACTATTAATTAAATCAGCAGATATGATTCCCAAATGAAATTATATTAAAATATATTAAAAACATGTTCGTTAACCTACTGTAAAACCCTCAGTTTCATTAATATGCTTAATTAAATAAACGGTAAAATAATAAAAATAAACATTCCTCCACAAAACTACTCCGCTGGCTAAATTATCGAAGTGAGCCTTATAACTTATTCTGGAAATTATTATAATTAATGATATAGTAGAAGTGTATGTTTATTCCTATGGATATGCTTAATGGACGTGCATATTAAAATCGGAAGCATTTCGACACGAAAATGAGTCTTATGAGTAAAGGGTAGCGCCACGTCCCCACTCCCAAAATACCGCTCATAAAGCTCAAAACGAATATGCGGCACACACACAAACATTGAATTGATATTACCGATGAAATGAAAACAGTTTTAACGAAATTCGTGAAACCTTTCGCGAAACTTCAAACGGAATGCAATTAGAGGGGGTAGTTTACCCTTAAAATGTAAAAATTTAAAAACGTAATAATTTTAAAACGCGGGACAATATTTTGAATCCGCGGATACATGTTAAACACAGAAAACACGACGGTGATGAGCAAATTTATGTTAGGGGTGGTTTACCCCCTTAAATTTGCTGTCCCGCTGAAACGCAAAAACGCGTCAACTTGAATTGTGATTCCCCTTCAAAATGATACCTGTTTTATTAATTTTCATACAACCCTCTTAAGCGTGGGGTGAAAAACGGCAAATGGAGGGGTGGTTTACCCCTTAATTATATTTCTAATCAACACTCTTGTAGTTGATTTTTCGTCGCTTAATATTAAAGGAACTTTCGATTTTGTTTCATTCAGATCGGTGGACTGCTTGTAGGAGAAACTTTGAGGGGTGGTTTCATTCCCTAACACCGTTTTTCTGCCAATACTAAAAAAACATGTTTAATAGTTTGCAATGCTTTACCACTTATATGAGTTTCAACGAAATCGAAAGCGGATACTTCAATGATGTTTCTCGTCAGAGGGGTAGTTACCCCTTAAAACGAATGTAATAATTTTGAAATATGATAAAACATTAAATTGTAGCTTATAGAAATATTTAAAATCAGTGGATATACTTTAAACACAGACAAAACGACCATGATAAATAAATTTATGTTAGGAGTGGTTTACCCCCTTAAATTTGCTATGCCGCCAAAACGCAAAAACCCGTCAACTTTGATTTTAATTGCCCTTCAAAATGATACCTGTTTTATTAATTTGCATACAACCCTCTTAAGTGTGGGGTGAAAAAAGGCAAATTGAGGGGTGGTTTACCCCCTAATTTAATTTTTTCTTAACATTTTCATAGTGGATTTTTCATCGCTTTTCATTAGAAGAATTTTCGTTTTTGTTTCATTCAGATTGGTAGATTGCTTCTGGGTGAAACTGCAAAATCACGCCTCGACACGCCTTTCTTTGAGGCCCGGTTTCCCCCCTTAAATCCGTTTTTCCGCCGATAAACAAAAATACGTGTCTCGAAGTTTTCAACGCTCTATCACATATATGAGTTTCAACAAAATCGGAGGCGGACACCTGAGGGATGTTCCTTGTAAGTTGAAAAAGCTTGACAATTTTTTTTACGATTTTTTTCGACGATTACATTTCAATATATAGCGTTTGTATTTAGCTACATTATAAGTGGCAGAGATCAGAATTTAAGCAAACTAATCTGTGTGATTAAAAAAATCTTGCAACAGGGGCGAAAACCCGAAACGTCCACCAAGAGCCGCTACAACACGATATTCAAGCAATATGAATCCAAGTGAGACCTTTTTACATATCGTAGTTTAAGGAATATAGTAAAATAGATATCCACAATCAATTACGACAAGTGGCTTCTATTGAATGATCAGACAGAACCGTAGACGAAAACGTGGAGGCTAACTTGCTTGAAATTGACAAATTCATTGAGGACTTGACTGTTTCTACTATTGAAGAGCAAGATGAGCTTGAACTAGTAGTCCGGGAGTGTGACAAACATGCCTTTTCTGACGGAAAGTACTTTGAAATCGACAGAGACAGAACATCATTTCGTGGCAATATTTTCGCTACCTGCAAATTGTGCCCGAGTAACAAAGTAATAAAGGGATCATTTAAATCTTCAACAAATTTCTCAATACACGTAAAGGTGCGTTGTATCTTACGTTCATTTAATAATTTAAAAAAACTCCAGCATCAAAGCATCAAAAGCTATATACAATGTAAGTTGATCAATCTAAGTTTGTATCTAGTCTCAATGCCTTTACAGCGTATTCATGCCGATCATTATGCTGAAACTAGGCATTTCAACAATACTAAGTGGTGCCATACTTTCAATAACATAATTTGTCACGTTGGTCTCAAATGTACATTGCGAAAATCGGCATGTTATTTCTTGCTCTCGATCTGGAGTTTTTGGTATTTCTTTCATACTCTGTCTATAATCCAGGTAAGCCTGATCCATCCAGGTAAGGCCTGAAGAATCCAGGTAGGGCTTACCTGGATTATAGACAGAGTATGAAAGAAATACCAAAAACTCCAGATCGAGAGCAAGAAATAACATGCCGATTTTCGCAATGTACATTTGAGACCAACGTGACAAATTATGTTATTGAAAGTATGGCACCACTTAGTATTGTTGAAATGCCTAGTTTCAGGAAAATATTCGATGGTAAGTCTCGCGTAAAAATATTCTTTTTTTATTGCCAGTCACCTTATTCATTTATTTTTTATTTTATTTTTTTTCAATTGCATCATACTATGGCAACGCATCAATCAGATAGAGCAATGAGCAATCTAGGCACTTTTTTATTTTCTATTCTCTTTTTATTGGGCACTCCCTAGAAAAGGATTATTTTGTTATTTTTGTGTTTTTTTTTATATTGTTGCAGTTCATTATGTCTATGGATGCACTTTCTTAATATAGATTTGAACATAAAAAGGCAGAAGTCCACGTTGAAGCATATGTCGAGAAATACGATTTGCAGAAGAATCAAGAGTTTATACGAACGAAAAATGCAGGAAATATGCGAAACGCTGAAAAAAGATGCTCTTTATGTCTGTACTATGACGGACATTTGGACTTCAAGAAGTCGTCGATTTATAGGTATTACGGCACATTGGGTAATACAACAGGGGGTACCAGTGATTTTCAACTAGATATTTACCCAGTGCATATAAATATTGAGATAAAGTTAATACGTGTTTGACCGACATAAACATTACAGATTGATTCAGCGACGTTGATTCGAAAGTCCGTCGCTATTGCGTGTCGAAGATTTACGGGGACACATTCTGCAAACAGAATTATGGATATATTGCTCGAAATCAACACATCCTTTGATTTAGATGCTGAAAAAATACTGGCAACAGTCACTGACAATGGTTCGAACTTCCTGAAAGCCTTCCGCGAATTCGGGGCAAATTTGCCACAAAGTTTCCTACGCGGTATGCAATCGTATTACTTAAGGGGTTATCCCCACTTGCGATTTTGAAAAAATCGATTTTTTTATTGAATTTTTTTGAAGTTTAATTATCGGAGAATATGTCCTGAAACTTTCAAGTCGATCCGAACAAAATTGACTGAGATATGACCGTTGAAAGAGAAGAATCCGTTGTGTAACCGACCGGCTAGTCTGCCGTCTGGCGCGCTCGACCCTCCCTCCGACCTTTAATGTATTGTTCGATGAAAAGCGTCGTATACCTGGCATTCACAACGTTCATATAATAGACTGAAATTTATAAAAACGTAGTTTCGTTTTCTGTTATGGTCTAAACTCGTCAGTGTAGCTCGAAAGTTCGAATATATAAGACGTATATTCCGCCGTTCATAATATTATAAGCGCAGTTTTTATTCATTTTACATTAAAAAATGGATCGAAAAAAAGGTTCGCGCCAAACAAAAAGCGGTGATAATTTACGGAAAGCTCGACCAAAAAAAAGGAAGGCTGTTTTTAACCCCAACCTGGCCGAAACGGAAACTGAAAGTTTCAGCAAGTCTGCGAAGAAACTGAAAAATAATATTGATATGACTGTGAATCAAAGTCCTAATATTGAATATCGGATTTTGACCTTTTGGGTTGTGTTTGCTGCTATTTCAAATTTAGTGAAGTGCAAAACGTGTAATGAAAATATTACATTTGAAACGGCAAGTGCAAGAGGACTAGGCTTCAAAATCATTATGAAATGTGACTCATGTGCAGATAATTTGATATCATCTTCTCCTTTTTTGGAACATTCGTATGAAATAAATCGTCGATTTATATTCACCATGCGAGTTCTCGGCATAGGATTGGCTGGAGCACAAAAATTTGGCGGACTTATGGACATGCCAAGGTTTCTTACCGAGATTACATATTCAATAATTTTGAAAAGTCTTTATAAGGCTGTGAAAACATGTGCAGATGTAATATTTAAAAAAGCCGTACGAGAAGAAATTGAAGATACACCTAATGCAGAAGGCGATGCAAATCCTCAATTAACAGTTTCCGGAGATGGATCCTGGAGGAAGCGAGGATACACGTCGTTGTTCGGAGTCACATCAGTCATAGGCTACTACAGTGGAAAAATACTTGATCTTCTGGTAAAAAGTGCATATTGTAAAATGTGTGAATCGTGGAAACATAAGCTAAATGATGCGGAATACAAAGAATGGTATGAAACACACGAAGATAACTGCAGTGCAAATCACGAAGGCTCCTCGGGAAAAATGGAGCTGGACTCCATTATCGAAATCTTCAAGCGTTCAATAGAAAAATATAATGTACTGTACCGTTACTATATTGGAGACGGAGATTCGAAAACGTACACTGGGTTAGTAAATTCTCATCCTTATGACGACGTAGAAGTTATAAAAAAAGAATGGATCGGTCACGTCCAAAAGCGCATGGGATCCCGCCTTCGTAATTTAGTTAAAAAAGAACAAAAAGCTTGGTGGTAAAGGACAGCTGACAGGAAAATTTATTGACAAGCTCACTGTGTACTATGGACTTGCTATTCGTCGCCATTCTGCTTCTGTTCACGATATGCATGAGGCAATATGGGCGACCTTCGATCATTACAGTTCAACCGATGCAAATCCACCGGTGAGGAATCGTGGTGTTCGTATCAGCGAGCTCAGGCGAGAAACGAGGCTTTCCAACACGATTACAAACCACTTCCATCAAATGTATTGGATGCCATCAGACCTATATACAACGATCTGAGTAAGGAAACTTTACTCGAAAGATGCGTCGGTGGCTTCAATCAAAATAACAACGAAAGCTTCAACCAACTTATTTGGAAAATCAGCCCAAAAATCGTCTCGAGTGGAGCAATCGTTGTAAATTTAGCAACTTATATTGCCGTTGGACTATTCAACGAAGGTTCAAAATCATTATTATTTTATTTGAACTCAATCGGAGTGAGCTGTGGACACAACGCGCACGAATACGCTGATAAAATGGACGAAGCACGGATTGCACTGGCAGAGAGACGTGCGGCCGAGATCACTCGTGAAGAAAGAATGTTACGAAGGCAACACCAAATTTCCGTTTTGTAAGCGGCATCGTCGACGGAAGAACTTCTGTATGCGCCCGGAATAGATGACTCTATGTAAGTTTACAAAAAAAAATATTTTCTTCGTGTAAACTGAAATTGAAACTTTAAACGCGTTTTTCCCAAAATAGCATTTCTGAAGTTGGTGAACAAGATTACTTGAACACTAATGAACCGATCTTCTTGAAATTTTGCAGGCTTATTTAATATATAGAAATGTAGTCTTTAATCGTTCGATTTTTTTTTTTTTTTTTTCGAAAAAATGGCCGTTTTACAGCCAAATAACGGCCGTTTTTTTCGTTAAAATCGAACCATTAACTTTAACTGTCCGCCATTTTGTGAAAAATGAATATTTTTTAAAATCCTTCGATTAAAGACTAGTTTATACTTATATTTAACTAAATCCATCCGCATTTTTTTTTTCAGGTGATCCACTTCGCCGCAATGTTGGTCACCGTAAACCGTGTATATAAAAACATTATTTCATTGACGGCCATTTGTCACTAAACAATGTAATATTTTTTAATAAAAAAAATATTGAAAGTTCTTCAAGATGTGTTCTTTAAGATGGTATATTGATCCATTAAAAAAGTTTTGTAGTTTTCTTTACAAAAATTCATGAAAAAGGCCTTTTTTTTGCGGTACAAGTGAGGGTAACGCCTTAAACTTATGTGATATTTCCATTTACCTTGGGTCGTGTCTAAAACGCGTTTACAACATATAACATTTTAGATTCAGATTCGGATACAGATGAAGGCAATTCGTCTGAAGCTGTTTCGCCCCTTTCAGCTGATTACAGTGTACAGGGGGATGGTGATACTCCTCGTGAAGCCAATCGAGCAATTTACCATACGAAAGACTTCCTCAGTTTGCTATTACCCAAACACATTCGAGGGGCAAGTTAGACGGTGAATTTAATAGCGGCAGTTGACCTTCTAAATGCAATAAAAACGTCGCGTTATCTCGCCGATATTCATTTCCGAGTTTTGGAGAAGTGCACGGCAATATGGAAGGCCTTGCGTTCTCTGAAATTGAATGAAATTGTACATGCACATGTTGGAACTGCTTTTCCGCGTCCCGTTGTTACACGATGGAATTCGTAATATGATTCTCTTGACCGAATCGTTACATTGGAAGAAAAAATAATACAGGTAAGCCCAGAAATTGGAATTTCGAACTTATTAAATGACGGTGATTTCAGATATCTTGAAGAGTACCTGAGGATTGTGAAACCATTAGCGGAGGCAATCGACATCTTGCAAGGCGAAAGTTTTTGCTATTACGGATATCTGTTCCGATCATTAGTATCACTGAAACGAAAATTAAGTTCAATTCAACAACCGAACTCAGACGCCAGTAATCGGTTTGGACCATTGGCAACTGATGCAATACAATCATTGACTGATCGATTCAAACCGTTTTTCAGTATGCAAGATGAAGTGGCCGAAGCCGCGATTGCAACCGTTAGTCATCCACAGTTCAAATCAAGATGGCTTACCTCGTTTTCGGAGTCACTTTGTCGAAAAGTTAAAAAAATGGGTGCTGAAAGCAGCCACATACGAGTATTCTAAAGAAAAAGACTCCACCGTACAAGTGAATATGGCAGATCAGACAAATGATGATTTTTTCGACTTCGGAGAAGAGAATGAAAAAAGTGTTCTTGAAGCAAATGGACTCGTAAGCGTCGAAATTGCAAAGTACATGGCAAGTCACAGTACCAAATTGGTCATGCTAAGTGACTACCCTATTGTGAAAAAAGTATTTATTAAATTTAATACGCCCATTCCATCATCCGCTCCTGTCGAACTGTTCTAAAACGCAATGTTCTAACCCGCGAATCTGGTGTTGGTGTTAAATAATAATAAACGCGTGGGAGTTCGTGTGGTAATGTCTTTATTGATAAAATTAAGTGTAACGGTCCCGAGAAAAAGATGGCGCCGACCACGTGCCCGATGCCGGATCTTCCGTGAGGGCGTCAATCTCACGAGAGCACCGACGTGAAGGAATTTGGGTTCCCGGAAATATGTTCCCGAAGAGGTAAAAAGCCCGTACCAAAATGCTTCCGTTATATTGATAAAAAACCCGAGGAAAATTTGGAATAGTCCGTGACACGTGTGGTCGCACCAAAGCCCAGAAATTAACAGAACGGTCAAGGCAAGGCAATCGACCGAGAGCGACGTAGATCGTCCGAGCGCGCATGCGTCGCGGGCCGCACCGAGCGATCCCCGTCACGTGGCGCCGCCGCTCGTCGACCGTGTCTACCCGATCGTTGCCGCGCCTTTTGAAAGCCCGAGATCCCGTCCCGAGGGAATGCTGATTCCCGAACACGAACGTTTTTTTAGTTTTGCTACGATGATGAATTTGCCAAAATGGAATCGATTGTCAGATGAGCTCTTTGAGCAAAGGGTCCTCATGAAGGCAAGCGCTGTGAAAGCTTCAAATACCAGAAAGTCATAAGGAAATGTTCGAAACAATAACGCATATGCAAGCGGCAATCTTTTTTCAATGAGTTTGAATAAAGTTTGAAAAAATTTTCAATGAGTTTGAAAAAAATCCTTCCACTACTTAGTTAGAGCAACCTCTCATAGTTGCGAAGTTAACAATTCATCACTGAACGATCGCTCTTCCCACTTAATTCCTATGGCTGAGTTACCGCCACATTTATCGGTCGCGTCCCGGATTTGTTGAGTACATAATCATCGATTTTATAAGATTATTCATATATTACCAATTCATCATTGCATTCTGTTGCGGAATGAGTGAACTAATGCCGGGATGTAAAGGATCGTGCACACGGCGGTAAATAAAGTCGTTTGAAGACGCGAAGTGTTAGCGCGGGATCCGCTTGTCTTTTTATTGAAAGAGTCAGGAGTCAATGTTTTTGAATTGTTGCGGGTGAACGAGCGGTTTTAACACTAAAGCGAAGCGGTGTAAACTATGTCGGAGATCGCGCACTGATTTTATTGATCTCGTGGCTGTACTTCATGACTGGAGAAAAATGGCCGGTCAAGTGGAACTTTGATGACACACGCGGTCTTGGCCAGGCCACGCGGTGCGCTTACAATTACGAAAATGCGATGTAGACTTGGCGGGTAGCGAGTGCGTCTTATACGCCAATCGTGCGGGTGACGAGTGCAGAATGCACACGTTGACTCACATAACGAGTAATGAGTGCGGTGCGGGTTTAACAGCGGGATCGGTTAAAAGAAAACGTGGACGAGACCAGCAGCGAAGTGTCGCAGAGCACGGTCAGGAAGACGAATGATGGCCGCTCTCACGTGCCGGCCGGCACACGTCCAACAGAGCATGCGCTCTGAGGCGAGGTGAGAGCACCCACGAGGTGCTGCCTCGGCGGGAGCCGATCGGGAAGCTCGCCCCGCTTGTAAGGCGAGGCGAAATCCCGAACATTCTCCCGCCATCGGCACTGCGGTGGTGATGTTCTAGATGAGGGTTGACGTCCTCGCTGAGGGTTGAAGTTCTCGATGATTTATGGTGAGATCGGAAGCGGTGAGAGCTTGGCGATGGGTCGTGTGAGAGTGGTAGATGCGGTCTTCACTGTCACGACTCTGATGAGTCCATCCTGGCCAGGATGGACGGCGGTGACGCGAGCTAACGGCCATTTGCTCGGCGGGAACCTCTCGTCGGTAATAAGCACGAGAGTGCCTTCTTTGATGTCGTGTGATGGGTATCGCCACTTGACGTTTGACTGAAGTTGTTGAAGATAATGGGTGCTCCACTGGTTCCAGAAGTGTTGGAAACGTTGTTGAAGAAGGCGCCATCGGCCGAGGTGTCCAAGCTTGAGCTCGGTCAGTGAAGCCTCAGGTAGTGTGGAGAGCGCAGCTCCCGTCAGGAAATGTCCCGGCGTAAGAGGTGACACGTCGTCTGGGTCGTCGCTGAGAGGTCCGAGCGGGTGAGAATTCAATGTCGCTTCGATTTGAGTGAGAAGCGTGGTGAGTTCCTCGAACGTCAGTACGATATCGCCGACAGTGCGTGGAAGGTGAAACTTCAATGATTTCACCACCGCCTCCCATTTACCGCCCATATGTGGAGCGGCTGGCGGGTTGAAATCCCAGCGGGTCTTGTCGTTGGACAATTGAGCGGCGATGGCGTGATGCTCTTGAGTGCTTTTGCAGAACATCCTTTTGAGGGCTGAATCGGCGCCGACCAGGTTGGTGCCGCAGTCAGAGTGCAGGACGCGCGGTATTCCTCTTCTCGCTGCGAAGCGTCGGTATGTAGCGATGAAGCCGTCAGTCAAGTAGTCGCTGACGACCTCGAAGTGCACGGCTAACGTGGTGAGGCACACGAAGACGCAGATTCATCCCTTGATTGTTTTTGCTCCCCGTCCCTTCCACGTTTTGATGGTCAACGGCCCCGCGTAGTTTGTTTCCTCAGTTTTGCAACAATCTTGGAGCAGAGGGCGGTGATCCTGATGAGTTTCTGCAATGATGAATACCGATTGATTAAGTCCCAGTGATATTCGAGTTTCGGAGCCGCAACGAAGAGTGCGATTCCCGGACGAACTTCGGGTAGGATGAAGTCGTCAGCGGTGAGTGGTTGACGAGGCCACTTCTCTTGCGGTTCAGTCATCCATGGTGGTCCCGTCCACCATAGTAGATGATTTCGGAGTTGGTGGGTCGTCAGGCCCCTGGAGGGCCCGTCGGCAGGATTTGATGCGCCAGGAACGTGTCTCCAGTGAGCAAGTGGGACGAGCTGCTGAATAAGCAGTACGCGGTTCCTGACGTAGTCCTTCCACCTCGAGGCGGGTGCGTTGATCCACGACAGAGTAATTTGGGAGTCCGTCCACAAGTAAGTCCGTGAAACTGGTAGCTGGAGTATCATTTGAGTTCGTCGGATTAGCTTTGATAATAGCAGCGCTGCAGAGAGTTACAACCTCGGGATGATTAGTTGCTTAAGCGGGGCGACTCGCGTTTTTGCGCAAACGATAGTTGACGAGACGCCAGTGGACGGAGAGTTGACTACCAGGTAGACAACTGCGGACATCGCGAGCTGCGTTGCATCGGAGAAGCCATGGAGTTCAACAGTGGAGTTGCTCCATGTGTTGAACCATCGTGGGATGGAAAGTTTGGCCAATTGTTGCAAGTCTTCTCTGATGGCGAGCCACCTTGACACGATGGTCGGTGGCAGCGATTCGTCCGAGCTGATTTTTTGCAGCCACAGTTCTTGGAGAAGAACCTTGGCTCGAATCGTAACTGGGGAGATGAAACCAAGTGGATCAAAAATCTGAGCTACCTCAGATAAGATTTGGCGTTTCGTGATTGCCTTTGCGGTCTTCGAAAAGCGAGCTGCGAACGTGAATTCGTCAGTTTCAGCGTTCCCTTTTAGCCCGAGTATCTTGGTCGAGCAATCGTCAAATGATATTGTGGACGCCGGTGCCTCGTCTGCGGAGATTGCCGAAAGCAAATCTTGATGCGTTGATTGCCATTTGGCCAGCGGGAACCCTCCCGCGTGGCACAGCTCTTTGAGTTGGTGAGCGATGTTGATTAGCTGTTCGGTGGAGTTCGCTCCACTGAAAATATCGTCGGCGTAGCGTCCCTTGAGCAGCGATGGAATAGCCAAAGGGAAGCGGTGTCCTTCGTCCTCTACGAGTTGCAGAAGGACTCGTACGGCCAAGAAAGGAGCGGCTCTTGTTCCATACGTCACCGTTTTGAGCTTGAAGTGCGTTTCTGTGGCATCGTCGTTGATTCACAGGATGCGTTGGAGGTCACAATCGACGTCGTGCACGTTGATTTGTCGGTACATCTTCGTGATGTCCGTTGCGAAGATGTGGCGATGATGACGAATCCACGTGAGCACGTCGGTGATATCCAGAAGCAGATTCTGTCCCGTGTGCATGATGTCATTGAGGGACTGTCCAGATGACGTTGGACAGGACCTATTGAAGACCACCCGTAATTTTGTTGTAGTGCTGTCGGGTCAGAGAACTCCGTGGTTCGGAAGGTAAAAAACCCCGTGAGGATGAGCTTGTGCCGATGAACCACCGGATGAGACCCTCAACCCTCCGGCTGGTTGTAAACCAACTGGTGCCAAGGTCATCTCACCAGCGGAGTCACCAACGGTGTGCTCACCTCGATGCGGGAGGTTAGATGATTGTTCGGGAATCTGAAGCATGTGGCCGAGTGCTTCATACTCGTGCATTAAGTTCTTGTAGAGTTCTCGGTAGGAGTCGTTCTTCTGCAGTTTGCGAAGAGTGCGCTTGAGACAACAGTGAGCTGCGGGGTACGAGTCCCCTAATACTGCGGGTGACGATTTCAGAGGGAGCCGCACCGTGTAGCGGCCCGTGGACTCTCGAGAGTGCGTAGACTTGAAGTGGTTTTCGCACTCTTCTTCATGCGTGAGAGTTCCTTCTGCATCTGACGGCGGTTCCTCTTGAACCCAAAACTTGGAGAGGAGAATTTGCAGCTCATCGTTGCTGGTTTGCGTACTTACGTGGTGGGAAGTGCACACTGGAGAGTTGAATGAGTGCACAGGGCCCAGGACTAGCCAACCGAAGATTGACAGCTGAGTGATCGGCATTGTCGGTGATTGCTTGACGATATTGGGCTTGATGATCTGCCCGTAGACATCGGCGCCGAGAATGAGGTCGACAGAGCGTGGCTCCAAGAAGTCTGGGTCAGCCAGCGTCAAGTTGTTCAGGTGGGGCCACGTCTGCCTAGCGGAGTGGAACGATGGTAGCACCGAGGTCAATTTCCTCAGAATGTGAGCGTCAATCGATGCTGAGGCGGTGGAATGGAGCGAGCGCAGTGTTATTGTCGCCATTCCTTGCGTTTGCGTTGTTGTTCCTCCTCCAATGCCGATGATTGGGATTGCGGATTGCTGACGACGAACTTTGAGTTTTTGGGCGAGTTGTTCCGAGACGAAGGACAGTTCTGATCCCGGATCGACGAGGACACGCACTCTCGTGTGTTCGGATAACGAGAGTGCGGTTGCGAGTGCTGTGGCAAGCAGCGTTGTGTGGTGAGTGCAAGGCACGCTAGCGGTTGAATTTTGAGTGCGAGGCACGTCTGCGGTTTTGACGATTGCACCTGTTCCCTACTGCGAGGCTGCGGATGTTGATGGCTTCGGCTCGCTTGATACGGGGGCGCTCAGCTTGCGGCTTGGCTCCTCGTGGAGCATCGTGTGGTGCCTTGCACCGCAGTAGTGACACTTTTGGTCGACTTGCAGGTTGCCGAGCTGTGCCTGCCAAGGCAGTTGAAGTACAGCCGGCAGTTGGACGCGATCTTGCGGCGTCCTGTTGTGTCGAGTGTCTTGAACTTCGCGCACGTGATTATGTAGTGCGACCCGTTGCAGTAGTCATAGTGGTATACGCGCGAGTCGGCGTGGTGGTCTCGATACGTTCGAGTGCTCGAGCTCGAACGGTCAGGAACTCTTCGAGCTTGGAGAAGCTCGGGTACTCGGATGAAGAGCCGAGGGAGTTTTCCCAGGCCTCCCGCATGGCGGTGCCCAGCTGATGGCACACGTGGTGAACGAGAATGGCTCCACCTAAATTCTCGACCACTCCCAGTGTATCGAGTGCCTTGCACGCCTCGGAAACTCGGGAGATGAGTGCGAAGAGCTCCTTTGCGGATTTTTTTGTGAGCTTGGGTAGGCTGCACAATTTGTCCAGTTGCGCCTCAATCAGGAGGCGCTTGTTGTCGTAGCGTGCGACAAGCGTTTGCCACGACGGTTTGAGCGAGCTACCCATTAGCGGGTAGTTGGCGATGAGTTCGGCTGGTCCAGCGGACATGCAGCTCCGGAGATAATGGAGGCGCTCGATATCGGAGATTCGAGAGTTTTTCATGATGAGTTTTCCGAACATCTCCTTAAAGCTGGGCCAGTCGGCGTACTCACCGCTGAAGGTCTTGAGTTGGATTTCCGGGAGCTTTGGCTTGCACCTGGACTCCGACACGGGTTGCTGGCTCAAGTCTGTAGTCACGAACTGAGCGCGTAGTTTATTGAGTGCTTTTAATCACTTGCGGTGCAGCTTGGCCTCAGTGCCGTGGATGTCGTTCCGGAAATACTCGTGGTCGATGAACTTAGCGGACCGAAGGAGCTCAAAATACCGATGCATCTCCTTGAAATCTGCGTGGATGGCCTCGACATTATTGATTTCGACCTGAAGGTCCTCCACGGTGTCGAGAGACCAATCGTCGACAGGTTCATCCAAAATCGACTGGATGCAGTTCAGTCGGCTGATTTATGTTTTATATTTGACCACGAGGTCAGTCGAAAGCCGAGCGGGTGAGTTTTGGCGGGACGATCTTTCGCTGCCAGAGCGCGCCGGCGCAGTTTCAGGTGGTGGATCGCTCGAGGTGCTGGGAGGAGCGAGTAGACCCTTGTCGACCGATTCACTGTGTAGCGGCGGGGCCTCTGTCTCAGGCTTCGTTGTGAGGCTCGACGGCGAGCCTTGGTCGACGGTGACCTCGGGCGTCGTGCGGCCGGATGACGGTTTCGACATGGCGGGCGAGAGTTTGAATTACACGACGCGCACTCGAACAACGAAACTCGGGAGACGCGCGAAGCACGAAACACGAAACTTCGCGGGATGAGCGCGACACCGCTTAAAATGGCGGTCGAAGTCTCGAGAGACCGAGATCGAGAGCGACGTGCCCACGAGGGCAATGGTCGTCACGAGCGCGCACACGCGAGGCGGGAAAACCTGGGAGGAATCGCGTGGTTACGATTCACTGCCGCGGTTTGCACGTGCTGTCATGAACAGTGAGAGACGAAAGGAGCGCGACACAATCGACAGAAATTCGCGAGAATAGTCCGAACTCGCGAAGAAGAATTCGCGAGAATAGTCCGAACTCGACGAAGAAAGCTCGAAAATGCGAGGCGAAGCACTGCTGATCGCGAACAATGGCGCGAGACACGCGGCGGCGTGGTCGAAAACGAACTTTCACGCTAAGTGGCCAATGAGTGTCACCGAGTGCAGTGGTTGGCGACAACGACACGAGCGAGGGGTGGGAGATTCCCGAGCGCGGCACAGTGGTTGGCCAATTCAAAATCGGCCGAGTTGCCACGTGGTCTCGCGACGCACAGAGTTTAGACTCGCGAACTTTTCATTCGCACAAACACTCGCGAAATCACAAGTGGCACGATCCGGCTCGAAGGACCAAAAATGTTGCGGAATGAGTGAACTAATGCCGGGATGTTAAGGATCGTGCACACGGTGGTAAATAAAGTCGTTTGAAGACGCGGAGTGTTAGCGCGGGATCCGCTTGTCTTTTTATTGAAAGAGTCAGGAGTCAATGTTTTTGAATTGTTGCGGGTGAACGAGCGGTTTTAACACCAAAGCGAAGCGGTGTAGACTATGTCGAAGATCGCGCACTGATTTTATTGATCTCGTGGCTGTACTAATGAGTGCGGTGCGGGTTTAACAGCGGGATTGCTTAAAAGAAAACGTGGACGAGACCAGCAGCGATGTGTCGCGGAGCACGATCAGGAAGAAAAATGATGGCCGCTCTCGCGTGCCGGCCGGCACACGTCCAACAGAGCATGCGCTCTGAAGCGAGGTGAGAGCGCCCACGAGGTGCTGCCTCGGCGCGAGCCGATCGGGAAGCTCGCCCCGCTTGTAAGGCGAGGCGGAATCCCGAACACATTCCACAAAATATTGAAGGGTATTTTAATGGTACAGTGAATTCAATCACCTTCTTACTGTTAAATGTAATGATAAATAACGAGAATGCCTATGAAACGCTCATATTTTTCAATTGAGGTCGGAAAAATTGCTTTTATTGCTTTGTCACAGGCAGCTATCATTTCTGGATAGTTAAAAATTCATGACGAAACCATCGCCTTTTCTTTTCTTAATTCCTATGGCTGAGTTATCGCCACTACCACCAATCGCTCCCTTTGGCTGAGTTTTCGCCATCTCCAGTAATTTCTGCATATTATTGCTGTTATTGCCGCTTGTGTTGGTCGAGTGCCAGATTCGTTTAGTACGTAATCATTACGTTTATGAGATGATTCGAATATTACCAGTCTATCATTACATTTGAAAACATTGGAAAGCATTGTAATAATTCTTATATATGTCCATTTCGGCAGAATGAAATCCGATTATCGAATATAAGTAATGCACTTTTGACGCATGCAAAGCTAATCTCTAAAAATTGTAACTTGATATCTTCAAATATTCTAGCAGCGCCATGAATGTATTTGCATTTTTTGTATATATTTATTTATTCGGTGATGCTCTTCAATTTTCTAATAGCATATCTATTACTGTGATCATACTATTCAAATAAACACAAACCGATATAAAAAAATGCTTTATGTCATTTTCCTCCATTATCGAAATATGTATATGCTTTTAATGAAAGTATATAAGGTAACAATAACGAGTATTGTTACATGAAAACATATTGTTCATCAAAAATCTAAAATCACGATCACATATACCAGGTAAATATATTTATTAGAAATAATTTAACATATTGTTATATAATATGTATAATAATATCAATTATTAACATTAATATGTAACGAATTAATTACGAAAAGCACACAGTAGCTTTTGAACGGAACGGACTTTTTCATCCAAAGCAATACCATTGCGCATGAAGATAAATTGAGCTACTTCATACACAGTACCTCCGTTTCTAATTTGTACGGATGTATTGAGTAGCCGAAGAAAATCCATTCCTCCGTAAAAATTCGCTTCCGAATACAAAAGTATCGAGTATCAAGAAAGATTTCCATACTCGATACTTTTGCATCAAAATGGCCATGATTTTCTCGATACTGGATACTTTGGTATTGTGGAGCGAAAATGTTATTGATGCTCGATACTTTTGTAGCGAGTAGCGAATTTTTTTTGCTCGATACATAAGTATCGAGTAGCGAGAAAAAATTTGCCTACTCGGTACAAAAGTATCGGGCCATTTTAGGAGATCGCTACTTTTGTAGCGAAGTATCGAGTAAAACTTTCGCTACTCGATACAGTTATATTCAGTATCTTTTGTGTATTTCGATACAAAAGTAGCGCACTCTGACCGATAGTACATGCATTAGTGTCTCCGACGACTGTTTGATCCAGGACACAAAATGGTCGGCAGTGGTCGACCTATTACGTGACTGCGATAGACCAGGGTGATGATAACTCTATCCCGGCAGGTGTAGATAAACCCCTCAGTCTCGGACATCAGTCCACCTCACCGCAAGAACGAAAAGGTCAGCTGA
Organism: Ophion obscuratus; assembly: GCA_964007375.1. NCBI lineage: Eukaryota > Metazoa > Arthropoda > Insecta > Hymenoptera > Ichneumonidae > Ophion > Ophion obscuratus. Next base: position 69,019,847 of record OZ023312.1, on the reverse strand, counting down.
GCGGACAGCCCTTGCTCCTCGACGTGGTGGAAAATCTCACCGCCCGCCGACGTCGGGATTTCGGCAACTGAGCGACAGATTCTGTTGGCACAGCGCTACGCCGGCGCTGATCAAACTTTATGGCAAGGGTTTCTGCTGCAAGACCTGCCGCCAAATAAAGAAATGAGTTAAGAAAACCCCATGAAGCTTATGATGTCGCACAATCTCCAGGAGCGGGTCCGAGCTCGTCATTACATTGCTTGCTATTCCGAGGACCATGCGGTCATGAAGGCACTCCAATCCTAAGAGCCCACGCCCGCTGCTGTGGCGCAGCATATATAGGCGCGGGGTGGAAGATCGAGGGTTGCACTCTTCGCTGGATGTTCATTGTCTTGCGTGTGCCGATGTCCAGCTGTTTAAGCTAGTCTTTACGCCATTTGTCGACCCCAAAAGAGTAGAGAAGGACGGGGACAGCGAGCATGTTGGTGGCACTGATCTCATTTTTGCCAGAAGTAGAGGAACTAGAGCGGTTCTAACGCAGGGATCTCAGGGGGGAGCAGGGCGGGGGAGTTGAGCGCGGGGAAGAAGGGGTATGCGTGGTGTGTGGGGCGGGGGGTGATCCTGCATGCAGCAGCCGAGTGCGGGATTTCGGCGGAAGGAAAGGGGAGGGGGTGGTGTTAGAGAGTGGGGAGACTAATTTTGGTGACGATGTCTTCCAGGCGATAGCTGGACCCACGGGCGAGAGGGGAGAAGGGAGAGGGTTAATGAAACATACACTTTTTGTTATTATAACAATTACTTTTTATTTTTAATTGTGTGTGTGTGTGTGTGTGTGTGTGTTCGCGCATGCGTTACAAAATGAGTCTCTATTCACAACCCGTGTCACCAAACTGAAAAAAACAAGAAAAAACATTTCTTTATTGTTAAGACTTTTTTTCATTCTTATGATTCAATTCACAACACTCACAATGATTTTTGATCACGTGCATCTCAAACACGCGGATTTCGGCATTGCTTGGAATAAAGGCTCTCTGCAGTCCTTGAAATATTTGCCATCAATGAATTTTAGTTTTTCAACGGTGCGGACGCGGACCTCACGCATTTCCGTAAAGACGCCTCTTCCATTGATGAAACACGATATGCACAGCGAAATATCCATGTGCACGCCACAGATGGTGCACGCAAACTTTGTCCATATCGTTGAAACTATTTACGGCCACTCTATTTAAATAGCGTTCCGAGTATTTATAGTGTTCACCATCATCACTATCACTCACATAATCTGAGTCATCCGAGATGACTTGATCGTCGTTGTCACCATGGTTGGCGTTGTCGATATCATCATCATCTTCATCGTCAGCGTCGTAGTCGACGTCGTCCTCAATGGCTATAACCTCAGGCTCTTCATCTTCAATAACGATGACCTCGGGCTCATCATCATCGTCCGGTTCGGCAACTCTATTGTTGACGTCCATGCGGCGTTCACCACCGTCATCGATATCAACGACGTCACTATCATAATAGTGATATTCAGCTAAATATACATCGTCATCCACGACCATTTCTTCTTCACTATCCGAAATCACGATTTCTTCAGCCATTTTTAATCTTTCTCACGCTATCTTGTCGATGTATAGTCAAAAGTGCACTCTCCGGAGGTTCGAGATGATAATGATGAAAACTGCTGCCCCAAATGCCCTTTTGGGGAAGTGCATATTTTTGAATCCATATAGGTTTTTTCTAGTATGGTGGGGATGCCTATCTGCTAATCGATTTTTTAAACAGTTTTAGTACGAGAGATAGAAAGCGCTTTCACATTTGAACATAGGCGAAATACAAAAATGAAAAATGAGCTGCAAAACAATTAATCCATCAACGTGCACACCACCACCATAGCCAAAAAGGACATTGTTCCAATACGCGTGACTAAGAATAAGAAGGAAAAGCACATCAATTTGCTGTACATGCAAGATACTGAGGACAACAATGTGGGGCACTTCGTATGGATCAAGAACCTGTCGAGACTCGTGAGGGCACAACTAACCAAAATAGAGCATAAAAAATATATCTGTGATCGGTATGTAGTTACCATAATATATATAAGTAATTATATATGCTAGACAAATTAAACAAAAAACAATCTTATTTTTGCAGGTGTTTGCACTACTTCGGTTCCGAGAAAAAATTGCAAACGCACGAGGTCGATTGTGGGGCGATAAACGACTGTGCAATTCGACTACCAAACGACACCAATAAGTGGCTCCAGTTCAGCAACTTTAGCCGGAAAGAGCGACATCCTTTCATCGTGTATGCTGATTTGGAGTGTGTGCTGGCGAAGACCGATGAGAAGAACCAAGCAAAAGATATGTATCAACACCATGAAGTGTTTAGTATCGGATATTACGTGCGTTGTTCATATGACGATTCATTTTCTCCATATCGCGTCGCAGTGCTGATTGTGTATCGTGGTTTGTCGAAAAACTAAAAAATCTAGCATTGCGCATAAAATAAATTTTCTGCGACAATGTCCCAATGATTTATCTGACACCGAGCGAGTGGCCAAGTTTTCGCAAAGCGACCCAATGTCATATATGCCGGAAACCATTCGCGCAAGACGATATACGCGTTCGAGATCATGGCCATCTGACTGGACGCTATAGAGGCCCTGCCCATTCTAATTGCAATTTAAACTACAAACAGTCATTCTTCATTCCAGTAGTTTTTCACAATTTATCGGGTTACGATCACATTTTATCATCAAGCAAGTAGCCACAGCGTTCGGAGCAAAGACCGATGTGCTTCCAATCACAAACGAGAAATACACCGCCTTCACGAAGCACATTCAAATCACAGACGATTCTAAACAGAAAATCCAATTGCGCTTCATCGATTCATACAAATTCCTCAATACCAGTCTCGACAAATCAGCCTCATTTTTGACCGAGGACAAACTCAAAATTTTACGCCTGCAATTTTCAACTCTATCGACGGACAATTTCAATTTGCTGACGCGAAAAGGGGTCTTCCCTTATGAGTATATTGACAACGTGAGCAGATTGGACGACACTTGCTTACCGCCACGTGACGCATTTTATAGTTCCCTGACAGATGCTACAGTATCGGAGAGCGAGTACGCACATGCGGAGATCGTTTGGGAGCGGTTCTCCATTCGAACGCTGGGTGACAATAGCGATTTGTACTTGAAGACAGATGTCTTGCTATTAGCGGATATTTTCTAAAACTTTCGGAATACGTGCATTGAGACCTATGGCCTAGATCCTGCGTATTACTACACATTGCCGGGGTATACCTGGGATGCAATGTTAAAACACTCGAATGTCAAGTTTGAATTACTAACTGACATCGACATGGTTTTATTCGTTGAGCGGGGTATACGCGATGGTCTCAGTCAATGCTCAAATCGATATGCACACGCTAATAATAAGTACATGGAGTCGTTTGATTCATCGAAAGCATCATCATACTTGATGTATTTTGACATCAACAATTTGTATGGATGGGCAATGTATCAACCCTTACCATATGCAGATTTTCGATGGGTCAACGACATGTCCAAGTTTTATCCATTATCCATCGCGCTAGATTCACCTACAGGCTACATCCTTGAGGTCGACTGGGAATCTCCAATCTCTACATGATGCGCACAAAGATCTATCGTTTTGCCCAATACACGAAAAACCACCTGGTAAGCAGCAGGTAAAGCTGCTAGTATCCGTCTGCGATAAAAAATGCTACATCACACACTACAGCAATTTACAACAATGTTTATGTCATGGACTTTGCCTCACGAAAATCCATAGGGTATTACAATTCACACAATCCCCATGGCTACGTTCATATATCGAGTTAAATACTCAGTTTCGAACGCTGGCCAAAAACGATTTTGAATAGAATTTATTCAAATTGATGAATAATGCGGTGTTTGGCAAAACGATGGAGAATGTGCGCAATCATGTAGATGTAAAGCTTCTGACAAAATGAGAGGGCAGGTAAGGCGCGGAGGCAATGATTGTGACGCCAAACTTCCACAGCCGAAGCGTTTTTTCCGAAAACCTCCTTGCCGTAGAATTGCGCAATCTCGAGGAGAAGTTCAACAAGCCGATATATGTGGGTATGTGCATACGCAACATATCCAAAATGTGCTCCTATGGATTTCATCACGAGTATATGGTACCATTGTATCGGAATAAATGTAAAGTGATGTATGCCGATACAGATAGCCTCATATATGGCATTGAGAGCGAAGATGTATATGCATACACGAAGTACGACATTCAAAAACTTGATACGAGCGACTATTCAGCGGACAATAGGTATGATATGCTGCTTGTCAACAAGAAGGTACCCGGTCTCATGAAAGACGAATGCAATGGTGCAATTATGACCGAGTTCATAGGACTTCGATCGAAAATGTATGCGATACGTGTCGAGGGTAAGAAGGATACTAAAAAAGTTAAAGGTGTCAAGAGCAGTGTTGTGGCTAGGACAATCAAGTTTGACGATTATGCCCGATGCTTGAAGGAAGACATTGAAATGATGCGTAGTCAAACGTGTATTCGATCGAAGTTGCACAAGGTCTACACCATTCGTGAGACGAAAATCGCTTTAAGTCCTCATGATGATAAGCCGTATATCATACCTGGGATCTCTGATACCCTACCATGGGGGCATTAAAGAATACCGTCGTGAAAGTTTTGCAATTTTTTTTCCACAACCTTGATGTAAAATTGTGTATATTTTTGTGAATATTGATGAATAAAACTCGTGAAAATTATGTATATCTTTGTTCACTCGATGTTAAAATTATGTTTGTTGTATATATTTAATTGTGCAAGAATGGATTTATTATTTTCTGTAAATAAAGAAGCGGACTTTTTATAATCACATGTGTTTATTCACTCTATCCATCTCCTCACGTTCCACGGAAAAGGGCGACGGCTAGAAGAGGGGAAGCAAGTCTGCTGTGGAGTCGGTCAGCGGCCTTGGAGGGATGCGGGGACGACCAGCAGGTCAAGAGTCATAAAACATACATATTTTTCCATTTTCTTTTATCGACTACAAATCGGATTTACTTATCCAACTATTGTGGCTATTGTCGAAACCTAACCATTTTACAAACATTCGATTACCGCGCTTCTTCAATGCCGCTTCAATAAGATAGATATCGGGGTGCTTGACCCTGAGAAGCTCTTGTTCGTAGAAACCACCGGCGATCGGTTCATCTTTATGGTCCTTCAAGGGGTACGTCACGAGATGAGTTTTTTTTCACACGATAGATTGTAAATATTTCCGTTGTCCAGTTTGGGGTGTAACTCTTTTCGAAAACAGTCTTAAATTTGCTGTTCTCACTTTATTACCAACGGCGAATTTCGGCGATCTTTCATTGTAGGCTTATTGAACATCTGCTGCAATTGCTTCTCATTTTCCGCGTTGACATTTCTCGGCTGCATCTTAACGGTGCAGTGTACAGAATCATTGTACTCAGCAATTAGATTATCAAGAATATCGATCCACTTATAATTACCACGAAGACTAAATTGCATCCACATCTTGTTCTTCAATGTACGATTGAAACGCTCGCAAATGGATGCCTTCAAGTCGCTATATGTTGAATACATGTGAATATTGTACTTTTTCAACATGGCCTTAAAGTTACAATTGTAGAATTCATTTCCCCGATCAACGTGTGAGTTGTGCGGTATGCGTCCCTTAATGAGGATCGACTTCAATGCTGCTGCTACATCTTTACCACTCTTACTCAGCATTGGCACGGCCCAGGCGAATTTTGAGAAGGTATCGATGACGGTGAGGAGAAATTTGTGTTTGGAGATGCGACGCGCGTATTGATGACATATCGACGAGACCAGCTTGCCAGGTCTGGTCCAAGCCACGGATGTCTACATGTCGACGCGGATAGTTTCGTCGAGCAGGCTTATGTAGCTCCAGCACGAGAGCGCCCCTTTTTTCGTTTGAATTACGAATCACCAAATCTTGTAGAGCTTTGACATCGGCCTCGAGTGTCCTCGCAATGTCTCGTAGCGTAGCTTCAAGTTCATGAACCAACAACTGACTAGTCTCATTCATTTCTTTGCGTATGTTCTTAATGATAGTTCGGGATTTCTTTTTTAACGCACTTAGAGTAATGGCGTCATCTTCTCCTTCCGGATTTGCAATGTTACATAATCATTTGTGCCTCAAGTCATAATGACCATCTGCGGTAATTCTAAAGCCAATCCCTGGTCGACCTGGAGGACCTTGCTTACTGTGGAGTACACTCCTACTTGAATGACGTCCAAACACATCGACACTCATGATGAGAATGCGTAAATTCTCCGATGTCGAGTTAATAAATGATTTCAGCTTCGCGCAATTCCTCAATAATCGATGTAATTTCATTCGCATGTAATGAATTTCCGGCTGCTTGTGATGCCAGAAGTAAGCGAAGACGATCCACTAGCTCGGTTGGATTATCCCAATAAATATAGTCCAATTGGGTGTTTTTTCTAGCTAGCTTATACTTTTGCATACCCTGTCCGACATGATGATCGACTATATTTGCGATATATGTGTTAAAGTTGTGGCTGGAGAGTCGAAAATTATCGGAGAATTGCAAATCATTAATTTGTTGTTAGCGAGATTGCGAACACCATATAATACATCCAAGCTTGCCTTTCTATTTGTTTGTAATAGCAGGAGATATTCGCTGATTAATTCATCAACATTTTGCGAGTCATCATCCTCATATATCAATTTAAACGAATCTTGTGTTTCACTCTTCAAGGAATCATGTGCCTCATTTTGATGTTTCACACTATTTAACGCATCTCCTTCTTCAACATTATCATCCACTTTTTCATCCTTAATTTCCTCCTTCACCGCCACCACCTCACCGTTTTTATACGACACCAATTTCTCCAATGGCCCCACTATAGGCTTAAAGACATCCTGCATTCTGTGCTGATCGTTATCTTTCCCAATTTTTATCATTCGATGCTTTCGTCTGATTGCATCGCCTTGGCAATTTCACGCAATACATCCTTTTCACGCAACAATTATTCGCTCTTCATGTTGTCACTACCACGGTATGCGCAATACTGTCTCTTCAACTACCAGCGATGACTCATTTATCAATAGTAATCAAATAATCAAACCCTTGTCAATATCGACCATCATTAATATCGCTATCTGTGTCAATCGTGATAAATGCATACTTTTCAGTATTCCAGTATTTCACGCACATGTTTTTAAAGCACGTATAAGTCATATCCGTATTAACATGGGCATTGTACACTTGTTTGAGATTCCTATTATCCTGCTTGAAAAGCACCACGAAATTTGCATTATGCCTCACGAGATGTTTGGGAATACGAGTGTACGTCTGACAAAGATAAAAACTGTCAACAATCTTGTGTCATCCCATGGGAAAGAAGGCCCGAACATTATCCTGCTTTTCGCATGCTATGTCATCAAAGATGAATATAGAGTTGGATCGTGCATCACTTGGTGCTACGGCTTGTTCATGCGCCTCGAATGGACGATATTCAACTCCACTCACAGGTTCGAGTAGGTGTTCGAGCAACTTATACTTTGGCTGCTTGAGCGATTTGGAATACAAGTAAATATTCTCAAATCTCAAACCATTCGGATCGATGATAAGAGTGAGCAAAGCGTTGGTTTTCCCACAATTCGATGAACCGCAAAACAGTGCACGCATACTATCCGGCAATAAATTCCCATAGCGTTTTTGTTTCTTTTTCCCTCCACGGTCTTCGACAAACTCGTCGAAATTTATCACGGGAAGTCCGCCTCCGATAGTTTGCTTCCTGGACGTCATCTCGCACACGACTAATGGCGAAATCATATAAATAGGCTTCTTATAGGGATAATCCATCAGTCGCGTATTGTCTTTCGACATGATTGTGCATGGGAAGAGTGGTAAAGGTTTGGTCAACCGCCTAATAAACAAACTCCCCGTTGAACTACATTTGCCTAGATATCAGTATTGTCGACTAGGCACAAAGTTGGCCAAGCGTCTTTCTCGTGGCGATTCGGGCATTAATCCATTGGATACGGCTTGTAAAAAACACGATATTGCGTATTCCAAAAATCCGGATAATCTTGAGGCGCGACATTTGGCGGATAAAGTGTTGGCGGAACAGGCTAGGCAACGTGTTACCGCGAGAGACGCTAGTATCCGTGAAAAAGCCAGTGCTTGGGGTGTGGCAAATATTATGAAGACAAAGAGAAAATTTTGCAAGGGAATGAAGGCCCGCAAGGATGGCGTTTGTTTGAGAAAGATAATTGGCGCTATAATGGAGACAATGATTCACAGTAATGATCCGCATAAGATTATTAAATCAGCTCTAAAGGGTGCTCGTGCAGCGGTAAAGTTGCAAGGTGGTAAAGTGCGCACACCCCGGGTTCTACCTGTACCCCATAAAATTGGTGGTTTATTGCCCTTCCTCGTGCCCATTTTGGCGGGTCTTAGCGCTGCGGGTGCTTTTTCGAGTGGTGCGGCTAGTATAGTTAAAGCTGTAAATGCTGCTAAAGCAGCTTAGCGTGAATTGGATGAAAGTAAGCGTCATAATCGAATAATTGAAGCAATTGCATTAGGTCGGGGTCTACATTTGAAACCATATAAGCAGGGATTGGGCCTTCATATTAAGCCAAAAAACTAGAAGTAACGCTACCACACCAACCCCTCACCGACCGCGACTTACTCAAATATGCAACAATCTTAAAGATTCCACATTTTCGTGGAGTTTACATGCGCGATACATTGCCAGCGAGAGGACCTCTCAAAGGTGAAGCAGCATATGTAAATTTGGATGAAAATGTCGGTCCTGGAACACACTGGGTCGCTTACAAAAAGACCGGATCGAAAGTCACGTACTTTGATAGTTTCGGCAATCTTCCACCACCATCCGAGCTCATGAGATATTTCCGTGTCGGTAGCGTTCATTATAATTATTCTACATATCAGGAATATGATACGATTGAATGTGAACATTTGTGTCTCAAGTTTCTTTGTCGGAAGCTGCAGCACAAAGACAAATATACACTATATATATGGGGGAAATGATGTGGGGAATTCAGTTGTTAATTTACCAACATCATGGACGAAAGTTTAACATTGACCATATCTGGCTCATCGTTCATACTCGAAGCGCAATACTTCCCCCCCCCCATCGAACTCTCGCCACACAAAAATTATACTCTCGGTCTCGTGGAATTGTTAACCTTCAACTCTATTCCCAATATCGACGTTGACAACGATAAACTTTACGTGAGAGATGAGGTGTTCACGATACCTGCGGGCAGTTATGAAATAGAGGATATTGAGACGGTTGTACAAGCAGAGCTCGCGCGTAAAAACATCAGCATCAGCATTAAACCCAACAATAACACGCTACCCAGTGAGATCGAGTGTGATCGTGATGTCAATTTTGAGCCAAAAGATTCTATTGGTCATCTACTAGGCTACACCGCACGCAAATTAGAAGCCAATAAAAGACACGAATCCGATCTTCCAATAGCCATTCTCAAAGTGAACGCCCTACGCCTTGAGTGCAACATTACCGCTGGCGCCTATAGTGACGGACAAAAAGTACACACAATTCATACATTTTTTCCATCTGTGCCACCGGGCTATAAGATCATTGAAGTTCCCTCCCATGTAATTTATCTGCCAATCACGAGCCGAACGATCGACATGATACAGCTTCGCATAGTGGATCAAGACGGTGATTTGGTAAATTTCCGCGGTGAAGTGATCACCATACGCCTGCATATAAAGTCGTGATGGGCATTGTTTTCAACAGATCTTCCAATAACAATAAACGGTCATGGATAAAAACAATCAGTCGTCGGTCAGCGCCCAAAGTGCTAACACCTCAAAACGTGCTACTCTTAAAGAGTTTGGGTCTCAAAGTGCGTGGCGAAAGCGTGTAAACAATTATTTAGTCTGTGCTCTGTACATCTGTTGCGTGAAATGGAAGAAGAAATCGTAAACATGCAGACACCCGTGGTCTTTGATGAATCCATCATCCATTATGAGATTCACGCTCATCAGCCATATGCCTCTTCAACCTTCAATAATAGCGATGAAATCCATATTGCCATCCAACATCAAGACCTCTCTATCCTGCCAAGCAAGAGTTCGCTACACATATGTATAAAATTATCCTAGCGAGATGGGACGCCAACCACTGCTACAAGTCTCGTCAACAATGCCATTTGTCATTTGTTTGAGGAAGTGCGATATGAATTGAATGCCATAGGAATCGATCGTAATAAGAATTTCGGCATTACGAGTATAATTAAGGGATATTCATCTCTCTCACTGGCCAAAAGTTCTATGCTCGAGAACACTGGATGGCTCGATGTCGAAGAGACCAAGCAGATTGTAGATGTATCAGGAAACTTTGATGTCTATATACCGCTCAACATGCTCCTTGGATTTGCCGAGGATTATCGAAAGATTGTCGTCAATGCCAAGCACGAGCTGATTATCACAAGATCAAAGACCGATGACAATGCCATTGTATAAACAGCGCCCGAAGAGTACAAAGTCGCATTGCATAAAATAGAATGGCTCGTACCGTATGTCACCGTCTCAGATCAGCGAAAAATTCAACTTCTAAAGTTTCTCGCCAAAGACGCAACAATTTCCATGAGTTTTCGTACATGGGAACTGTATGAATACCCATTGTTGTCTGCCACCTCCAAGCACGTGCGATCTGTGAAATCTTCGAATCAGTTGGAGAAGCCACGATATGTCATACTCGCGCTGCAGACGGACCGACAAAAATAAGAAAGCACAGAATGCGAGCCACTTTGATCATTGTAATCTGAGCGACGTCAAACTATACCTCAACTCGCAATGTTATCCATGTGGAAATTTGAATTTGAACATTGATCAAAATCGATATGCTCTTCTCTACGAGATGCATGCAAACTTTCAACCGACCTATTACAACAAAGGGGCTGAACCATGGCTGAGTAGGATGGAATATTTAGAAAAAGCCCCCATCGTTATCATTGACTGCTCAAAACAAAACGATTCGCTCAAGTCCGGTGCTGTTGATGTGCGCCTTGAGTTTGATTCGAAAAACAATATTCCACCGCAAACTTCAGCGTTCTGCATGATCCTCCATGATCATATTGTCGAGTACAATCCAATCAGTGGTGGGGTTAAAACATTGGTATAAAATCATGCCAATGATCCGCGCCCACTTCAGTCAACATGGAGCTTATCGTCGACGTGCAAGGGTCCAAGAGACCCGTCAACGAATTTGTCCTAAAGGAGATGTCCATTGTCAAACTCCATGAGAAGAACGCTGAACCGCTAACCCTCTTCTTCGATGCACCATTCGCCTGGGACGCTTTACCGGCCAAGTACAAAATGACAAACAAGTGGCTGGAAAGCAATTATCATGGAATACGATGGGAACACAGCGGCATATCAAACGAGGCACCTAGAACGACAATTCGAGGAATCTTGGAAGGAGCTCCTACGATCTATGCCAAGGGATTCGAGAAGTGCTCATAGCTATCGAGATTCACGGATTCAGCAACAAAAGTTATCGATCTGGAGACTCTGGACTGTTCATCGCTGCAGAAGTTGCCGAAAATCGCAAACATTAAATGTCCCCATCATTCCTTTAATACAAAATACAATTGCGCCAAAGCGAATGTAAAGTCGTTGAAAAGCTGGCTCTCTGTGTACGAAGCGTTGTGTGAGCGAGGGATTTTTTTAAATGAATAAAAACATTTTGAACAAATATCGTTCTCCATTTATTTCCTATATCTACGGCGAATAGAGTTTAACGACAATTTTTTTTGTTTACATTATATTCGATGAAAAAGTTTTTTGTACATTTTTACATAGCACCAAGCGTTGAAAACTCTACGACGATGACTGTGATGCAAACAGTCGTTGCACTCTACGATGGTGACGATGCCAGCTGCCGCTGAACTCGTTCTTTCCACCGGGCCTTCACGAGCTTTCTTTTCCACCATACTCAGACTGGATAGAACTCGACGCTGTTGTATTTTCCACCAATGTACTTCATGTAAAGTTGACCATTGCGCGCCAGTTGTAGCATACTCTCGAACGTTTTCAGATCTTGATCGAAGGCCTTTACCAGCCGCGCTGGCAAGAAGACGGCAAACTCATTTGCAACGTCCACGATGTAGCGTTTTCCAAACTTGGTCTGTACAGCTCTCATGCCTGTGATTTGGTGATCCGAATGGACGTGGAGTTCTGACAGCTTCTTCGTTGGGAGGAATTCCGCCATCAGACTGACTTTGTTGATATTTGAGAGATCCATTTTCACTTTTTTTCAAAGTTCTTTTCGGAGAAGTTGATGGTGCGGTGGAATAGTGCAGTCTGAGCTTGGTCCACGAAATCATAAGCTCCCTCGTAACCCCTCCACTCAAATTTTAAAAACTTCTCCCCGCTTATCCAACCATAGGCATGTGTAACAGGTTCAAACACGTTTGAATAACCCCGCACGTAGGGAATTTTCCCCCTCGCAACACTTTTCACAAACCCGACGTTGGGGTGGGGGACCATCAATGTCATCCTTCATCTGTGGCGTATTATAATGCTTCATGCATGGAAGATACGATATCATTTTACTATCGTTCCGATGATGCTCCGGCAAACGATGCAACAGTAAACCAATAAAGTTACCCCAATACTTTAGGAGCAAAACCTTTGGAACCTGTTGGAGCTCGTTTTTGGTCAAGTCAAAGCCGGGCCGGATACACTGCGTACATACTCGCACATGTGAACATCTTGACGTAAGCTTGTGGAATGAAACCTGGACGGGTTGAAACTTGTTTTGGAATATCGCTGCAGCTGCATGCAAAAAACAAAACATTTTATGGGCTTTGAAGAGCCACCCTTCATATGGGAACTATCGTTATCTCACTCTCGAAAATTTTCCTAGCCGTAAATGGGAATCCCCCCCCACACACACACCCATGCACCGATTTGTCTAAGTTGTTTTTTTTATATATATAAACTCCTGTGAATAGTCTAGACACAAATGCTCCCCTTACATCTATAATGTTGATAATAAATTATCAGATTTTATGGGTTTTCAAGGACCCGCGACTCTACGATGCCCCCTCCCCCACAGAGTCGACATCAGCTTCGCCCTCTCGCTCGCGGGTCCAGCTATTGCCTGGAAGACATCGTTACCAAAAACTAGCCTCCACACTCTCTAACATCACCCCCTCCCCTTTCCCTCCGCCGGAACCGTGCCCACGGCTGCCGCATGCAGGATCCCCCTCCCCCTCCACCATGCATACCCCAGCTTCCCCGCGCTCTACTCCCCCGCCCCGCTCGCCCCTGAGATCCATGCGTTAGAACCACTCTAGTTCCTCTACTCCCAGACAGATCTGATTTCCTGATTTGTCTGAGATGCCGCCTATATTCGCTGCGGAGGGCCCCTTCGATACCCTCAGCGTCTCCGACAGAGCGCTGATCGATGCCAAAGTACCGGTAAGATCCTTCGGCGACCAGGTGTTTGAAGACGCTCCCGTTCACCAGTCGAACAACAGCTGCGACACCCTTTGCTCTCCCTCCCCTAAGATGAAGAACAGCGCACTTGTGCAACTCGACGTCCATTCCAGCCGCCCGCGTGTGCGTCTCTACGATGTTCAAGAGAACCCACCTCGGGAGCGTATAGCTTGAAGTTATCCATATAAAATAGATAAGTGATCTCTCGCCCACGTTCCCCGGGGCTCCCGCTTCGTACCCGCATGCAGCCAGCAAGGCGATTGATAGGGGTAATAGTGAGACGCAAAACAGGAGGGGGCTGAGAGAATCTCCCTGGATAATCCTTCTCATATACCCCACTACTCCAGTCGACACGTTGCCTTCACTTGTTTTAACTGTGAAGCGTGTCTTCCAGAGCGGCATAAACTGTTTAATGAATTCCACTATGTAAAGCTGCGTATCGTCTACGCGCGACAAACCCGCGAACAGTGTCTCGCGCCGCAGCCGCGTTTAATGAATACGGTATTGCCGCGCGAGCCAATTCGAACATTGGCGCGCTCGAACATGCCGCACAGCGAGCCAATCTCGGTCGGTCTTTAGTGATGCGGCAAAGGCAGATCGTGCTTTGCGCGCGTACAGTTGAGCCGTGTGTCTCTGCCACGGTCTTACATACAGGTCTGCATACTCGTCACAAAATCAAGTGTTGGGGGTAGAACGCTCATGGAGGCACTTTGAGTAGTTCGTAATCCTGTCGCTACTCGTCTCTGCGATCTATCCGCCTGCTGCGTTTTCTCAAACCTAACCTCAAAATCCCCGTGTCAAATATTGTGCTCTCATAGGAAAAGAAAAGATTTTTGAAAAATTGGCAAAAATGCCAAGACGGTGCGGGGTTCTTTATCATAATCCCGGCCGCAAAGCCGATAATGCAAAGGTGTCGTTTTCCACCGAGCCAAATTCGATTATCTCGTTCAAATAACTCAAAATCGCTCATGTTTTTCGCACCCGCTTGCGGTCAGAGGGTTGAGGTCACAGGTTTTGTAAAATAAGCATTTACGTCTTACTGCGTATTATAATAGTCTACAATAATATTAAAAACGAGTAATATACATTAAGGTGAGACAGAGATTGAAAAGCTAGCGCTGTCTCTATCTCACGTCCTGCGCACGCGCAGTTGAGACGTGTGTCTGCTGTTCGGGACGAGGCAAAGCAGGTCATCTTTGCGCACGCGCAGTTGAGACCTGTGTGTCTCTACTGTTGTCTGATTTCGCTGGCGCGAGAGGCAAGGGTATTAAGAAAATATTCAAACGAACGAAACATTCAAAAGGACAAGATATATTTAAGCGACGTACTACGGATAACAAAAAGTGTCCCCTTCTAATTTAACTGCACGGTGCGAACAATCATTTGTGGAATAGCAAATGTCCAAATTACCACAACAAATCTCTGCGAGAAATTGCATGGAAGCATACAAGTTCAGTAATAGGCTTGCCTGTTCCCGACTTAAAGAAGAAAATAACGACCTTCTGGCATCATATAGAAGAAAGAAATCCAGAATATATAAACGTCTAATTACTGTTTCTCGTAGGGATTTTTCATTTAATTAAGGCTTATAAGGAACCGGGCACTACAATTTGTCGGTTTTATTTGATAAATATGTTGTACTATGTATCTCTATAAGGGGGCGTACGCAAATTACGTAACGCCAAACCCTCCAATTTTCGATCCTCCCCCCCCCCCCCGCGTATCTGGACCTTGACGCCTGGCCTGACCCCCAACCCCCCTCTATTCCGTTACGTAACGGATGCTTTGTCGTCTATAATTGCGATTTTTTTTCATAGGCATAACTAATTATGAAACGATGGGATTTACACTCATTTTATTAAGTATATATTCATCTAGTTTTAAATATATGCCTGTGTTTGACGACGAAAAAAATTTCTCTTCATTGTCCCATAGATATCTTCATGAACTCTTATTTGTAAATAAAAGGTCAACATTTATCAATATCTATACAAATGTAGCTAACGTTATGCGAACCCGTTTTTTAGTTTGGTTTTTTACAAAATGCCGACGGTTTGGTTTTTCTTTCTATTTTTCTTTATCTTCATTATATTTCGTAACATAATAAGAGCCTGCATTTCATCTCTTGTGAACGATGCCACGCCTGTAGAGACTGAGGGCACTAACCGGTCGCGTTACCCGCTCTCACTAAAATGACTGTAACTCCGTCAATTTTCGGATTTGTGACTAAAAATGTTGCCAACATATTTTTGAATATATGTAGTTTCATGAATGATAAAAAACAACTTTTTTTAAATTTTCTTTAAGGAAAGTGGAAAGGCTACTGTTGCATGGTCTTGCACAGTGACTTCCCCCCTTAACTGACATTTCGTATGGAAAACGGTCAACTTTCCGTGATAAAATTGCGCGCAAGCTTTAAATTCAAAACTTGAACATACAGATATTTTCCTACTTCTGGCAGTTCTAAAATCGTGACGCAAACCTTGAACCCCCCTCCCGATCCTACGTACAGTGCCTTCATTTAATGCCTGGACATGGCTGTATGAACGCTAACTTCAAGGAGCGGTAGTATTACCGCACTGTGAAGTTAACGTCATCGGTCGATTTTCGAAAGAATTTCCCACTGATGTGTCACGCGTCATATCTAACCCGTGAGGCGATATAGCCTCGTGAAAAAATGACAGCGCTGAAGCGGTGCAACTGCAGCGTGAAGGCAGGCACCCAAAATGCTGGAGGGATGGAAATTAAGAATGCGAAATTGGAAAAGAACAGACCGATATCTTCAGAGAAAATTGGTAGAAATTTTTAGAAAAATGTTTAAAATCGCGTAAAACGTCCAATAACCGAAGTGATGGCGCGAAGAATCCGATTTATATCTCGTGACTAAGTAAACAAGTAATTTCAATATGACGCTAAACGTTAAAAGCCACGGCAAGACTTTTCAGAGTTTAATTAATTTTGTCGGTTTAATTTAAATCTCTGGTTGGTATAACGTTATCTACAGATATGAAACGAATTCGAGTGACAGTGCAGGTGATACTGTTACGAAATACAATCTACAATCGCGAATCATTGCGCAAAACAACGGTCCATTTTATTTTGTAGACTAAAACAACGATACCTCTTCAGAAAGGCTCTTTTCCCTATCCGGGACTGTATTGAAAAGAATGTTAATTTCGAAAATGTTCGAGGATTCGCGAAAAACTTTCTGAATAAATCATTCTGGCAATACATTTTGAAGTAATTTGGGGTGAAATTATTATTTATTACCAAATACTACGAGTGTTTTATTTTTTAATGTTGCATAAAATATCTGAACATTCTGTAGTTACATCATTTTTCAATCATAAATTCTAAATATAAAAATATCCTACATAATTATAAATATAAAAATAAATATCGCAAAATTTTGTAGTTACAGAATTTTAAGATAATTTATAAAACAGTGAAAAAACAAAAATACTCATAGTATTTGGTAAAAACGAATAATTTCACACCAAATTACTTTAATATGTAATGTTATTCCGAATTTATTCCACAGGTTGTTAGCGAATCGCATATGATTGAAAATATTATTTGCGGAGCATCTAATCGTCGAACATTTTCGAAATTGAGATTATTTTCAATAAAGTTCACATCGATTAAGTTCAATCAGTTATCTTAATCCTCAATCCGTGAAGGTATTTGAGGCACCTTGATCCCGTGAACATGGGTCATTTCGTTTTTGCACTAACAAACCAACAGTTGTCAATGAAAGACATCTGAAAAAATGCATGGTCAATCTTTAGGCCGCACTTCTCAAGGGAAAATAGGGTTTTTTTCTTTCTTATGGTTAATATTTTTTAAAATAAATAGTAAGCAACCGGCGGACGAAATAATCTTTGACAGAAGGAAAACGACCGAGGTTCACGAAATGCGGATTAAAATTCTCTACTCAATCGGTCCGATTGGATCGAGAAGGCGATCCATGACGATGCTGCGAGAACGACGGTAGGGGCATTGTTTATTTAACAAAGATAAAATTGGTGCTCGGAATGGTTCTCGGGACCTCGATCGGACATTCCCGACATTACTGCCCCGAATTCGTCTCCGATTTTATCTTACTTCCGGTCAGAATGGTTCGAGAAGTCTGACGATTCTGCGAGAACGACGGTAGGAGCATTGTTTATTTAACAAAGATAAAATTGGTGCTCGGAATGGTTCTCGGGACCTCGATCGGACATTCCCGATATTACTGTCCCGAAGTCGTTTGCGATTTCATCTTATTTCCGGTCAGAATGGGTCGAGAAGTCTGACGATGCTGCGAGAACGACGGTAGGGGCATTGTTTATTTAACAAAGATAAAATCGGTGCTCGGAATGGCTCTCGGGGCCTCGATCGGACATTCCCGATATTACTGCCCTGAAATCGTCTCCGATTTTATCTTACTTCCGGTCGGAACGGGTCGAGAAGTCTGACGATGCTGCGAGCACGACGGTAGGAGCATTGTTTATTTAACAAAGATAAAATCGGTGCTCGGAATTGTTCTCGGGGCCTCGATTGGATATTCCCGATATTACTGCCCCGAATTCGTCTCCGATTTTATCTTACTTCCGGTCAGAATGGGTCGAGAAGTCTGACGATGCTGCGAAAACGACGGTAGGGGTATTGTTTATTTAACAAAGATAAAATCGGTGCTCGGAATGGTTCTCGGGGCCTCGAGCGAACATTCCCGCTATGACTGCCCCGAAGTCGTCTCCGATTTTATCTTACTTCCGGTCAGAATGGGTCGAGAAGTCTGAGGATGCTGCGAGCACGACGGTAGGAGCATTGTTTATTCAACAAAGATAAAATCGGTGCTCGGAATGGTTCTCGGGGCCTCGATCGAAAATTCCCGATATTACTGCCCCGAAATCATCTCCGATTTTATCTTACTTCCGGTCAGAATGGGTCGTGAAGTCTGACGGTGGTGCGAGAACGACGGTAGGAGCATTGTTTATTTACCAAAGATAAAATCGGTGCTCGGAATGGTTCTCGGGGCCTCGATTGGATATTCCTGATATTACTGCCCCGAATTCGTCTCCGATTTTATCTTACTTCCGGTCAGAATGGGTCAAGAAGTCTGACGATGCTGCGAGAACAACGGTAGGGGTATTGTTTATTTAACAAAGATAAAATCGGTGCTCGGAATGGCTCTCGGGGCCTCGATCGGACATTCCCGATATTACTGCCCCGAAATCGTCTCCAATTTTATCTTACTTCCGGTCAGAACGGGTCGAGAAGTCTGACGATGCTGCGAGCACGACGGTAGGAGCATTGTTTATTTAACAAAGATAAAATCGGTGCTCGGAATTGTTCTCGGGGCCTCGATTGGATATTCCCGATATTACTGCCCCGAATTCGTCTCCGATTTTATCTTACTTCCGGTCAGAATGGGTCGAGAAGTCTGACGATGCTGCGAAAACGACGGTAGGGGTATTGTTTATTTAACAAAGATAAAATCGGTGCTAGGAATGGTTCTCGGGGCCTCGAGCGAACATTTCCGCTATGACTGCCCCGAAGTCGTCTCCGATTTTATCTTACTTCCGGTCAGAATGGGTCGAGAAGTCTGAGGATGCTGCGAGAACGACGGTAGGAGCATTGTTTATCTAACAAAGATAAAATCGGTGCTCGGAATGGTTCTCGGAGCCTCGATCGGACATTCCCGATATTACTGCCCCGAATTCGTCTCCGATTTTATCTTACTTGCGGTCAGAATGGGTCGAGAAGTCTGACGATGATGCGAGCACGACGGTAGGAGCATTGTTTATTCAACAAAGATAAAATCGGTGCTCGGAATGGTTCTCGGGGCCTCGATCGGACATTCCCGATATTACTGCCCCGAAATCATCTCCGATTTTATCTTACTTCCGGGCAGAATGGGTCGTGAAGTCTGAGGATGCTGCGAGAACGACGGTAGGAGCATTGTTTATCTAACAAAGATAAAATCGGTGCTCGGAATGGTTCTCGGAGCCTCGATCGGATATTCCCGATATTACTGCCCCGAATTCGTCTCCGATTTTATCTTACTTCCGGTCAGAATGGGTCGAGAAGTCTGACGATGCTGCGAGAACAACGGTAGGGGTATTGTTTATTTAACAAAGATAAAATCGGTGCTCGCAATGGTTCTCGGGGCCTCGAGCGAACATTCCCGCTATGACTGCCCCGAATTCATCTCCGATTTTATCTTACTTCCGGTCAGAATGGGTCGAGAAGTCTGACGATGCTGCGAGAACGACGGTAGGAGCATTGTTTATTCAACAAAGATAAAATCGGTGCTCGGAATTGTTCTCGGGGCCTCGATTGGATATTCCCGATGTTACTGCCCCGAAATCATCTCCGATTTTATCTTACTTCCGGTCAGAATGGGTCGTGAAGTCTGACGGTGATGCGAGAACGACGGTAGGAGCATTGTATATTTAAGAAAGATAAAATCGGTGCTCGGAATTGTTCTCGGGGCCTCGATTGGATATTCCCGATATTACTGCCCCGAATTCGTCTCCGATTTTATCTTACTTCCGGTCAGAATGGGTCGAGAAGTCTGAGGATGCTGCGAGCACGACGGTAGGAGCATTGTTTATTCAACAAAGATAAAATCGGTGCTCGGAATGGTTCTCGGGGCCTCGATCGAAAATTCCCGATATTACTGCCCCCAAATCGTCTCCGATTTTATCTTACTTCCGGTCAGAATGGGTCGTGAAGTCTGACGGTGGTGCGAGAACGACGGTAGGGGTATTGTTTATTTAACAAAGATAAAATCGGTGCTCGGAATGGTTCTCGGGGCCTCGAGCGAACATTCCCGCTATGACTGCCCCGAAGTCGTCTCCGATTTTATCTTACTTCCGGTCAGAATGGGTCGAGAAGTCTGACGATGCTGCGAGAACGACGGTAGGGGTATTGTTTATTTAACAAAGATAAAATCGGTGCTCGGAATGGTTCTCGGGGCCTCGAGCGAACATTTCCGCTATGACTGCCCCGAAGTCGTCTTCGATTTTATCTTACTTCCGGTCAGAATGGGTCGAGAAGTCTGACGATGCTGCGAGAACGACGGTAGGGGTATTGTTTATCTAACAAAGATAAAATCGGTGCTCGGAATGGTTCTCGGAGCCTCGATCGGACATTCCCGATATTACTGCCCCGAATTCGTCTCCGATTTTATCTTACTTGCGGTCAGAATGGGTCGAGAAGTCTGACGATGCTGCGAGCACGACGGTAGGGATATTGTTTATTTAACAAAGATAAAATCGGTGCTCGGAATGGTTCTCGGGGCCTCGAGCGAACATTCCCGCTATGACTGCCACGAAGTCGTTTCCGATTTTATCTTACTTCCGGTCAGAATGGGTCGAGAAGTCTGAGGATGCTGCGAGCACGACGGTAGGAGCATTGTTTATTCAACAAAGATCAAATCGGTGCTCGGAATGGTTCTCGGGGCCTCGATCGGACATTCCCGATATTACTGCCCCGAAATCATCTCCGATTTTATCTTACTTCCGGTCAGAATGGGTCCTGAAGTCTGACGGTGGTGCGAGAACGACGGTAGGAGCATTGTATATTTAAAAAAGATAAAATCGGTGCTCGGAATTGTTCTCGGGGCCTCGATTGGATATTCCCGATATTACTGCCCCGAATTCGTCTCCGATTTTATCTTACTTCAGGTCAAAATGGGTCGAGAAGTCTGAGGATGCTGCGAGAACGACGGTAGGAGCATTGTTTATTTAGCAAAGATAAAATCGGTGCTCGGAATTGTTCTCGGGGCCTCGATTGGATATTCCCGATATTACTGCCCCGAATTCGTCTCCGATTTTATCTTACTTCCGGTCAGAATGGGTCGAGAAGTCTGAGGATGCTGCGAGAACGACGGTAGGGGTATTGTTTATTTAACAAAGATAAAATCGGTGCTCGGAATGGTTCTCGGGGCCTCGAGCGAACATTCCCGCTATGACTGCCCCGAAGTCGTCTCCGATTTTATCTTACTTCCGGTCAGAATGGGTCGAGAAGTCTGACGATGCTGCGAGAACGACGGTAGGGGTATTGTTTATTTAACAAAGATAAAATCGGTGCTCGGAATGGTTCTCGGGGCCTCGAGCGAACATTCCCGCTATGACTGCCCCGAAGTCGTCTCCGATTTTATCTTACTTCCGGTCAGAATGGGTCGAGAAGTCTGACGATGCTGCGAGAACGACGGCAGGAGCATTGTTTATCTAACAAAGATAAAATCGGTGCTCGGAATGGTTCTCGGAGCCTCGATCGGACATTCCCGATATTACTGCCCCGAATTCGTCTCCGATTTTATCTTACTTGCGGTCAGAATGGGTCGAGAAGTCTGACGATGCTGCGAGCACGACGGTAGGGATATTGTTTATTTAACAAAGATAAAATCGGTGCTCGGAATGGTTCTCGGGGCCTCGAGCGAACATTCCCGCTATGACTGCTCCGAAGTCGTTTCCGATTTTATCTTACTTCCGGTCAGAATGGGTCGAGAAGTCTGAGGATGCTGCGAGCACGACGGTAGGAGCATTGTTTATTCAACAAAGATAAAATCGGTGCTCGGAATTGTTCTCGGGGCCTCGATTGGATATTCCCGATATTACTGCCCCGAATTCGTCTCCGATTTTATCTTACTTCCGGTCAGAATGGGTCGAGAAGTCTGAGGATGCTGCGAGAACGACGGTAGGAGCATTGTTTATTTAGCAAAGATAAAATCGGTGCTCGGAATTGTTCTCGGGGCCTCGATTGGATATTCCCGATATTACTGCCCCGAATTCGTCTCCGATTTTATCTTACTTCCGGTCAGAATGGGTCGAGAAGTCTGAGGATGCTGCGAGAACGACGGTAGGGGTATTGTTTATTTAACAAAGATAAAATCGGTGCTCGGAATGGTTCTCGGGGCCTCGAGCGAACATTCCCGCTATGACTGCCCCGAAGTCGTCTCCGATTTTATCTTACTTCCGGTCAGAACGGGTCGAGAAGTCTGAGGATGCTGCGAGCACGACGGTAGGAGCATTGTTTATTCAACAAAGATAAAATCGGTGCTCGGAATGGTTCTCGGGGCCTCGATCGAAAATTCCCGATATTACTGCCCCGAAATCGTCTCCGATTTTATCTTACTTCCGGTCAGAATGTGTCGTGAAGTCTGACGGTGGTGCGAGAACGACGGTAGGAGCATTGTTTATTTAACAAATATAAAATCGGTGCTCGGAATGGCTCTCGGGGCCTCGATCGAGCATTCCCGATATTACTGCCCCGAAATCGTCTCCGATTTTATCTTACTTCCGGTCAGAACGGGTCGAGAAGTCTGACGATGCTGCGAGCACGACGGTAGGAGCATTGTTTATTCAACAAAGATAAAATCGATGCTCGGAATGGTTCTCGGGGCCTCGATTGGATATTCCCGATATTACTGCCCCGAATTCGTCTCCGATTTTATCTTACTTCCGGTCAGAATGGGTCGAGAAGTCTGAGGATGCTGCGAGAACGACGGTAGGGGTATTGTTTATTTAACAAAGATAAAATCCGTGCTCGGAATGGTTCTCGGGGCATCGAGCGAACATTCCCGCTATGACTGCCCCGAAGTCGTCTCCGATTTTATCTTACTTCCGGTCAGAATGGGTCGAGAAGTCTGACGATGCTGCGAGAACGACGGTAGGGGTATTGTTTATCTAACAAAGATAAAATCGGTGCTCGGAATGGTTCTCGGAGCCTCGATCGGACATTCCCGATATTACTGCCCCGAATTCGTCTCCGATTTTATCTTACTTCCGGTCAGAATGGGTCGAGAAGTCTGACGATGCTGCGAGAACGACGGTAGGGGCATTGTTTATTTAACAAATATAAAATCGGTGCTCGGAATGGCTCTCGGGGCCTCGATCGAGCATTCCCGATATTACTGCCCCGAAATCGTCTCCGATTTTATCTTACTTCCGGTCAGAACGGGTCGAGAAGTCTGACGATGCTGCGAGCACGACGGTAGGAGCATTGTTTATTCAACAAAGATAAAATCGATGCTCGGAATGGTTCTCGGGGCCTCGATCGAAAATTCCCGATATTACTGCCCCGAAATCATCTCCGATTTTATCTTACTTTCGGTCAGAATGGGTCGTGAAGTCTGACGATGCTGCGAGAATGACGGTAGGGGCATTGTTTATTTAACAAAGATAAAATCGGTGCTCGGAATGGCTCTCGGGGCCTCGATCGGACATTCCCGATATTACTGCCCCGAAATCGTCTCCGATTTTATCTTACTTCCGGTCAGAACGGGTCGAGAAGTCTGACGATGCTGCGAGCACGACGGTAGGAGCATTGTTTATTTAACAAAGATAAAATCGGTGCTCGGAATTGTTCTCGGGGCCTCGATTGGATATTCCTGATATTACTGCCCCGAATTCGTCTCCGATTTTATCTTACTTCCGGTCAGAATGGGTCGAGAAGTCTGACGATGCTGCGAAAACGACGGTAGGGGTATTGTTTATTTAACAAAGATAAAATCGGTGCTCGGAATGGTTCTCGGGGCCTCGAGCGAACATTCCCGCTATGACTGCCCCGAAGTCGTCTCCGATTTTATTTTACTTCCGGTCAGAATGGGTCGAGAAGTCTGAGGATGCTGCGAGAACGACGGTAGGAGCATTGTTTATCTAACAAAGATAAAATCGGTGCTCGGAATTGTTCTCGGAGCCTCGATCAATGCTCCTACCGTCGTTCTCGCAGCATCGTCAGACTTCTCGACCCATTCTGACCGGAAGTAAGATAAAATCGGAGACGAATTCGGGACAGTCATAGCGGGAATGTTCGCTCGAGGCCCCGAGAACCATTGCGAGCACCGATTTTATCTTTCTTAAATAAACAATGCTCCTACCGTCGTTCTCGCACCACCGTCAGACTTCACGACCCATTCTGACCGGAAGTAAGATAAAATCGGAGATGATTTCGGGGCAGTAATATCGGGAATGTCCGATCGAGGCCCCGAGAACCATTCCGAGCACCGATTTTATCTTTGTTGAATAAACAATGCTCCTACCGTCGTGCTCGCATCATCGTCAGACTTCTCGACCCATTCTGACCGCAAGTAAGATAAAATCGGAGACGAATTCGGGGCAGTAATATCGGGAATGTCCGATCGAAGCTCCAAGAACCATTCCGAGCACCGATTTTATCTTTGTTAGATAAACAATGCTCCTACCGTCGTTCTCGCAGCATCCTCAGACTTCTCGACCCATTCTGACCGGAAGTAAGATAAAATCGGAGACGACTTCGGGGCAGTCATAGCGGAAATGTTCGCTCGAGGCCCCGAGAACCATTCCGAGCACCGATTTTATCTTTGTTAAATAAACAATACCCCTACCGTCGTTTTCGCAGCATCGTCAGACTTCTCGACCCATTCTGACCGGAAGTAAGATAAAATCGGAGACGAATTCGGGGCAGTAATATCGGGAATATCCAATCGAGGCCCCGAGAACAATTCCGAGCACGGATTTTATCTTTGTTAAATAAACAATGCTCCTACCGTCGTGCTCGCAGCATCGTCAGACTTCTCGACCCGTTCTGACCGGAAGTAAGATAAAATCGGAGACGATTTCGGGGCAGTAATATCGGGAAGGTCCGATCGAGGCCCCGAGAGCCATTCCGAGCACCGATTTTATCTTTGTTAAATAAACAATACCCCTACCGTTGTTCTCGCAGCATCGTCAGACTTCTCGACCCATTCTGACCGGAAGTAAGATAAAATCGGAGACGAATTCGGGGCAGTAATATCGGGAATATCCAATCGAGGCCCCGAGAACAATTCCGAGCACCGATTTTATCTTTGTTAAATAAACAATGCTCCTACCGTCGTGCTCGCAGCATCGTCAGACTTCTCGACCCGTTCTGACCGGAAGTAAGATAAAATCGGAGACGATTTCGGGGCAGTAATATCGGGAATGTCCGATCGAGGCCCCGAGAGCCATTCCGAGCACCGATTTTATCTTTGTTAAATAAACAATACCCCTACCGTTGTTCTCGCAGCATCGTCAGACTTCTCGACCCATTCTGACCGGAAGTAAGATAAAATCGGAGACGAATTCGGGGCAGTAATATCGGGAATGTCCGATCGAGGCTCCGAGAACCATTCCGAGCACCGATTTTATCTTTGTTAAATAAACAATACCCCTACCGTCGTTCTCGCAGCATCGGCAGACTTCTCGACCCATTCTGACCGGAAGTAAGATAAAATCGGAGACGACTTCGGGGCAGTCATAGCGGGAATGTTCGCTCGAGGCCCCGAGAACCATTCCGAGCACCGATTTTATCTTTGTTAAATAAACAATACCCCTACCGTCGTTCTCGCAGCATCCTCAGACTTCTCGACCCATTCTGACCGGAAGTAAGATAAAATCGGAGACGAATTCGGGGCAGTAATATCGGGAATATCCAATCGAGGCCCCGAGAACCATTCCGAGCACCGATTTTATCTTTGGTAAATAAACAATGCTCCTACCGTCGTTCTCGCACCACCGTCAGACTTCACGACCCATTCTGACCGGAAGTAAGATAAAATCGGAGAAGATTTTGGGGCAGTAATATCGGGAATTTTCGATCGAGGCCCCGAGAACCATTCCGAGCACCGATTTTATCTTTGTTGAATAAACAATGCTCCTACCGTCGTGCTCGCAGCATCCTCAGACTTCTCGACCCATTCTGACCGGAAGTAAGATAAAATCGGAGACGACTTCGGGGCAGTCATAGCGGGAATGTTCGCTCGAGGCCCCGAGAACCATTCCGAGCACCGATTTTATCTTTGTTAAATAAACAATACCCCTACCGTCGTTTTCGCAGCATCGTCAGACTTCTCGACCCATTCTGACCGGAAGTAAGATAAAATCGGAGACGAATTCGGGGCAGTAATATCGGGAATATCCAATCGAGGCCCCGAGAACAATTCCGAGCACCGATTTTATCTTTGTTAAATAAACAATGCTCCTACCGTCGTGCTCGCAGCATCGTCAGACTTCTCGACCCGTTCTGACCGGAAGTAAGATAAAATCGGAGACGATTTCGGGGCAGTAATATCGGGAATGTCCGATCGAGGCCCCGAGAGCCATTCCGAGCACCGATTTTATCTTTGTTAAATAAACAATGCCCCTACCGTCGTTCTCGCAGCATCGTCAGACTTCTCGACCCATTCTGACCGGAAATAAGATGAAATCGCAAACGACTTCGGGACAGTAATATCGGGAATGTCCGATCGAGGTCCCGAGAACCATTCCGAGCACCAATTTTATCTTTGTTAAATAAACAATGCTCCTACCGTCGTTCTCGCAGAATCGTCAGACTTCTCGAACCATTCTGACCGGAAGTAAGATAAAATCGGAGACGAATTCGGGGCAGTAATGTCGGGAATGTCCGATCGAGGTCCCGAGAACCATTCCGAGCACCAATTTTATCTTTGTTAAATAAACAATGCCCCTACCGTCGTTCTCGCAGCATCGTCATGGATCGCCTTCTCGATCCAATCGGACCGATTGAGTAGAGAATTTTAATCCGCATTTCGTGAACCTCGGTCGTTTTCCTTCTGTCAAAGATTATTTCGTCCGCCGGTTGCTTACTATTTATTTTAAAAAATATTTACCATAAGAAAGAAAAAAACCCTATTTTCCCTTGAGAAGTGCGGCCTAAAGATTGACCACGCATTTTTTCAGATGTCTTTCATTGACAACTGTTGGTTTGTTAGTGCAAAAACGAAATGACCCATGTTCACGGGATCAAGGTGCCTCAAATACCTTTACGGATTGAGGATTAAGATAACCGATTGAACTTAATCGATGTGAACTTTATTGAAAATAATCTCAATTTCGAAAATGTTCGACGATTTGATGCTCCGCAAATAATATTTTCAATCATATGCGATTCGCTAACAACCTGTGGAATAAATTTGGAATAACATTACATATTAAAGTAATTTGGTGTGAAATTATTCGTTTTTACCAAATACTATGAGTATTTTTGTTTTTTCACTGTTTTATAAATTATCTTAAAATTCTGTAACTACAAAATTTTGCGATATTTATTTTTATATTTATAATTATGTAGGATATTTTTATATTTAGAATTTATGATTGAAAAATGATGTAACTACAGAATGTTCAGATATTTTATGCAACATTAAAAAATAAAACACTCGTAGTATTTGGTAATAAATAATAATTTCACCCCAAATTACTTCAAAATGTATTGCCAAAATGATTTATTCAGAAAGTTTTTCGCGAATCCTCGAACATTTTCGAAATTAACATTCTTTTCAATACAGTCCCGGATAGGGAAAAGAGCCTTTCTGAAGAGGTATCGTTGTTTTAGTCTACAAAATAAAATGGACCGTTGTTTTGCGCAATGATTCGCGATTGTAGATTGTATTTCGTAACAGTATCACCTGCACTGTCACTCGAATTCGTTTCATATCTGTAGATAACGTTATACCAACCAGAGATTTAAATTAAACCGACAAAATTAATTAAACTCTGAAAAGTCTTGCCGTGGCTTTTAACGTTTAGCGTCATATTCAAATTACTTGTTTACTTAGTCACGAGATATAAATCGGATTCTTCGCGCCATCACTTCGGTTATTGGACGTTTTACGCGATTTTAAACATTTTTCTAAAAATTTCTACCAATTTTCTCTGAAGATATCGGTCTGTTCTTTTCCAATTTCGCATTCTTAATTTCCATCCCTCCTGCATTTTGGGTGCCTGCCTTCACGCTGCAGTTGCACCGCTTCAGCGCTGTCATTTTTTCACGAGGCTATATCGCCTCACGGGTTAGATATGACGCGTGACACATCAGTGGGAAATTCTTTCGAAAATCGACCGATGACGTTAACTTCATAGTGCGGTAATACTACCGCTCCTTGAAGTTAGCGTTCATACAGTCATGTCCAGGCGTTACATGAAGGCACTGTACGTAGACCGTAACACCTCGCCGGACCCGCTCTTCCAAATTGTGTTACGTAATTTACGCCCCCTAATATGGTAACCGATAAAGCAGAATATAGGTATGTTATTTTGAACAATTAAAGAACGTCCATTAATTTTATTATTGCATATTTTATTACAGGTGTACATAATGTTTATGTATCAAAGTGGGTCGCTTTCGAAGACTTGAATTTTATGAGAGATAAAGATCTTTCCAACAAAACAGCCGACACAATGCCTGAAGCTGTAAGTTTAAATTTTGATAGCTGTTTTGCGAAGGTATTACACCATTTGTAACAAAATGATTAGCTAGATGTGAACGTATCTCTTTTACATGGTTACCCGCTTTTTGTGGAGTTCAAGGAATAGGTAGTAATGATGTAGGTGCAGGTTCATTCTGCCAAGTTCCCTGTATAAGTTCCCCCCTATCTCTCTATCTAAAGATCCAGGCGGCGTATAAAGTAATGGTGTACGTGGTTTTTTTCTCAAAAAGTTATGCAAATGTATGGTGGCTCATTTGGATCCCATCAACATAGGCTTCCGTAATACTCTAAACACTGCGCTGAGAATTCCGAAGGCATTTTCCACCACTCTACATGCTCGAGATAATCTGTAATTAAAGACATTTTCCTGATAACCTCTTTCCGGCTCTCCTTGAAATCATTTCATTGTGTATTCATTCAGTGCGAAAACTTTATCAGCCAGAATTACATACGGTACTTTGACAGCATATGGGACGAAGTAGTAATGGTGGGGGAACTTTCATAGACTTTTCTTCCAGTTTTTTGTGTAACTTGAATTGCTTGAAAACACCCCCATCAGAACGTCTACCCGGAAATCCGATATCTACATACCGAAAGCAATAGTCAGCGTCGACGAACGCAAACAGTACAATAGTAAAAAATGCTTATACATAGTTGTAAAATTACTTAAAAAAATGCTTATTCGTAGTTGTAAAATTCTGTGCCACTGTCAAAAGGTGCTTGTAAAGTGACATGTTTGCCATCCATCGCGCCTATGCCATGAGAAAAATTCCATTTACTTTCGAAATCTTATGCTATCTGGTACCTGTCACAATAAAATAAGAAAATGATTACATTTTTATTAACATTAATTTTTTTTATAGGTACCACCAACTCAGGATATGGAAACACACAACGACAATGATGAATAACCAATTACAGAGTCAGCTACGGACAAACAAGTAGAAAAACCAAAGGAGAATTACAGAGCTCCAAATCTTTCTAGAAAAAAAACGTAAAAAGAAAACGGAATACTGAAGAAGAGACCCCTATGCTGAAGAAAGCACTTGAAATTCTGCGACTTCACCATCGCCATCTGACCCGCTTTTTAGTTATGCTCAGCACATCGCTAACAAACTTCGTAAATATGATCAACGAACCTTAAGAAGTTTACGTTAAATAAGCACTAAGCAATGGGATTTTTGAAG
Organism: Ophion obscuratus; assembly: GCA_964007375.1. Lineage (NCBI taxonomy): Eukaryota > Metazoa > Arthropoda > Insecta > Hymenoptera > Ichneumonidae > Ophion > Ophion obscuratus. The sequence continues at coordinate 68,989,909 of OZ023312.1, read as the reverse complement.
CTGATTTGGAAAAATCTCCACAAAGTGGAGATTACACCCAAAATTATGGACAGACAACATGCCTCACAATTCAACACCATCCCCTCAGCCTTCGCCGGCATCTTGTCCGCCTTTAAGGCGATGTGCCACATGCCTCCGACCGCTTCGAAATTTTGACAAAAGAATTCTCCCAAACGGAACAACCGATTGGAATGAAATTTGTTGTGTGCATGCAGAATACTTGCTCCGAGGGGATGACGCCCTCGGTTGTCCAAAATTTCCAAAAAAAATTTACAGTTTGCGGTTACCCTGCGAAAAATGGTGAATTATTAACCATTGCATCGCATTTTCGGTAATGTTCTGAGCGTCATCCTCTGGAGCGTGAAAAAGCATACATTTTAAGCTTTGTTTCACCTGTTTTGATGAACAAATGGCGGGGATAAAGGATTTTGAAATTTTTACATAAATGTAGCAAAAATGTACCAACAAAGCTCAATAAATCAGTTACCGGAGCGAGCGCTCAGTTCATCCGTATTCTCACTGGCGGCGCGCAGCTCGCTTCGTTCTGTTTGTACCGACCGCGCTCGCCTCCTTTCGGAACAATTTATTTTTTGACAGGTCGAAAGCAGGACCTATAACCTCGCACATTCGTTCGAAGTATATTTTATCACACGATGTTTGTGATAGAGTGTAATATAGAATGTGAATAGTGTGTCATAGAGTGGAGTTTGTTTTCGTCGCGTTTTGGTGAGTTTTTTTTTGCTGTGAAGAGAGCCTCAGGACGCCGGCACACCACCGACGAGAAATCCCGACGAAACAATAATCGACAAAAAAACCGCCGCGGCCGATTACACGAAGATCGAGGAACATAGTAACAGCGAGAAGCCGAAGGAGAAAACGCCGGAATTCAAGGTACGTACGTGCTATAACCTCATAACCTCAATTTACGTACTTTGTCATTTGCCACGATCTTCCATCGCATTGTTTTCTCGCTCGCCCATGTGTCAAACAGCCAACGGCTCCGGTGTAGGAAATTCAAGCTTATTTGCTCTTCGCAGAAATATCGCGTTATTTATTCGTGAAAAATCGCAGCTAGGATATTTTCCGATTATCCGTAGCCATTTCCATTACCCCTTGAAATCCTCGATTTCCTGATCAGTGTGCGACCAAAATAAGGCACAAAAGTTCAACACCCTTTGCCTATGAACACAAAACTGTCACGTCTCAAACACGGTTGATTTGTGGACCTGTGGCTTTTTCCTCGATACCTTCACCCTGATGACTGAGAGTACTATTGGTATGGCGTATAAAGATAAAAGACCCTCGGTATACCTGTATACTAGTATACCGCTACACGCAAATGTACGTGTTACTAGTATGGCACTAGTATACTGTGCAATAGTAAAATATACTGGTTCCGTATCCTCACCATACTAATACTCACACCGATAGCGTACACATATACATGCTAGGTACGGTACCTGGGCTAGCATGTAGAAACCAGAACTAATGTAATGTCGGATTTACCATCTAGATGGACCATCGGACTTATCAAGGGCAGCAAGAACGAGTCGAGGATGAGAACCGTGTCACTCGTCGCGGCCACGGTATAGAGTCCCAGTGTCGGCGAGGATATCACCGCTGCCTCCAATCTCTCCGAGAGCATCTCTCGATGGATCGCACCACCAATCTGTGCAAGGCCTTTCGCTTATGTATGTACGTTTTAGAACAAAGGGCGAGGACCATTGCATCTCAATGGTTACGGCTACCATCATCTCATACTCAGAGTCGACGAGTCTAAACCTCCAGCCCAACAGCATTGAATGGTCAACGGTTGAACGCGTTAAGGTAGAACAAGCGTGCGCTTTTGATTTTGATAGATTTTGTTTAAATTTTAACCAGACATTGTTCGTATCATTATGCATGTTTCAGTGAAATATTAGATCAGTCGACTATTTAGATTCGGAAATTATTGATTTAAAAATTGCCCCCGCATGTTTTCCAGCGAAATTTGGAGTATATTGGAGGTATAAAAAAAGAGGAGTATATTGGAGGTATAAAAAAAAAACAAATTTTCTGAACATTTCATGCCCGTCAACGCAATGGCCTAGTTTTTATTGGTAATCTTTTAAAGAAAAAAGATTTTTTTTTTAAATATCAAAAAAAAAGATTTTTTTCCGGAAACGGTACAGTGGATCGATTTGATTTTTGTTTGGTACTTGTTCCGATCAAACGTGTTACGAAATAAAATTATAGAACATCTTGCGAAAGATTAAGGTTTGAAAAAATAATGTTCCTTGTTTTATTATTTTTTACTATAATCCACTTGCGGTACAATAGCGAAAAATGTTTCATATAATCTTTCGGCACCTTATTAGATTATATAATTTTTTCAAAATGATCGGTTTGGTACGCCACAGTGAAAAAAAAACATACTTTATTGATATATTTTAGTTATATAGATATATAACTAAAATATATCAATAAAGTCTGTTACTTTTTTTGTCACTGTGGCGTACCAAACCGATCATTTCGAAAAAAATATATAATCTAATAAGGCGCCCAAAGATTATATGAAAATAACATCGTTATTGTACCCCAAGTGGATTATGGTAAAAAAAAATAAAACAAGGAACATTATTTTTTTAAACCTTAATCTTTCGCAAGATATTCTATCATTTTATTTCGTAACATGTTTGATCGTATCAAGTACCAAAAAAAATCGAATCGATCCACTGAAGCGTTTCTGGAATTTTCATTTTTTTTTATTAAAAAAAAAATTCATTTTTCCAAAACCATTGCGTTGACGGGGATGCAATTTTCAGAAAAGGCCATAGCCGGGTAAGTAGGGAAAAATTGCCCCCGCATTTTCTCCAGCAAAATTAGGAGTATATTCTGAGGTATAAAAAAAACAAATTTTCTGAAAATGTCATCCCCGTCAACGCAATGGTTTCGGAATTTTTTCTTTATAAAGAATAACAACAATTCCGGAAACGCTTCAGCGGATCGATTCGATTTTTTTTTGGTCCTTGTTACGATCAAACGTGTTACGAAATATAATTATAGAACATCTTGCGAAAGATTAAAGTTAAAAAAAAATAACGTTCCTTGTTTTTTTTTTTTTTTTTTTTTACTATAATCCACTTGGGGTACAATAACGAAATTTTTTCATATAATCTTTGGGCACCTTATTAGATTATATAATTTTTTCAAAATGATCGGTTTGGAACCCCACAATGAAAAAAAAGAAACAGACTTTATTGATATATTTTAGTTATATATCTATATAACTAAAATATATCAGTAAAGTGTGTTTCTTTTTTTTTTCACTGTGGCGTACCAAGCCGATCATTTAGTCACATATCACACTTTATTCATATATTTTAGTTACATATCTATATAACTAAAATATATCAATGAAGTGTGTTTCTTTTTTTTTCACTTTGGCGTACCAAACCGATCATTTTGAAAAAAATTATATAATCTAATAAGGTGCCCAAAGATTATATGAAAAAATTTTCGCTATTGTACCCCAAGTGGTTTGTAGTAAATAATAATAAAACAAGGAACATTATTTTTTTCAAACCTTAATCTTTCGCAAGATGTTATATAATTTTATTTCTTAACACGTTTGATCGGAACAAGTACCAAAAAAAAAAAAAAAATCGATCCACTGTACCGTTTCCGGAAATTTTTTCGATATTTAAAAAAAAATTCATTTTTCTAAAACCATTGCGTTGACGGGCATAAAATCTTCAGATTTTTTTTTTTTTATACCTCAGAATATACTCCAAATTTCGCTGGAAAAAATGCGGGGCCAATTTTTGACTAGTTACCCGGCTATGGCCTTTAGACAGAGCAATTTTCCGAGAAAAATATTTGTCCTCTATAAAAAGACAAATTACATAAACAATATAAAATATTAATGTTTAGAACGCAAATCTTTTTCTTCACGCTAAAAGTGTTTAACTTGAGGAACACAATAATTAACTTTTTTGTCGAAATATTGAACAATACTGTTCTGCGGTGTTGCATAATGTCTTCTTATTATAGAGGATAAATATTTTTAACCGAGAGTTATTCTGTCGTTACTAAACGTCTTTAGCAAAACTGATTAGTAAAGACAATTCAAACTTTTTCACGCGTTCCCTCACTAGTTTACTATCTAATCGTATTTTTTTTTCTCAAAATTCATAAACACAATAGAATGGTACGCCGAATTAAGTGACCTGACTTTCGGCCAATGCAGACCCCGCAGGGTTAAAAGTTGCTATTCAAAAATCCATTATCTCCCAATCTAAATGATCAACTGTTCTGAAATTTAACTCAAACTTACATGATACTATGAACAATGTGTGGTTGAAATATGAACAAAATCGATAGAAATGAAGAGCGCACGCTCGTTTTACCATAAGGGCTTACACCACTGTAAACGTCCAAAATTGAGTGATATTTCGCGATTTTTTTTGCAGAAGGACAAATGAGAGAATATTAATATTCAAGGATTTTATTAGTCATATCTTTAAGTGAACAAAATGAAATTTATATTAAAAAATTATGCCAAAAGGTGACGCTGGAGCCATTCTGGCGAGGCATGTTGAATTTGAGACGCTCTGCGGCACGCAGTATAGCTGACGCAAATTTGATTTTAGAATAAAATCAAAAAATTTCTATTAATTTACACGAGTATAGCTAGAGAAATACGTAGAGAATTGTGACAATGTTATTTTTTGTGTAATTGGCAAGCATTAAACCAAAAACTTAATTTTCGACAGAAAAAAAGGACAATCATTTGGTAATAACTAATGTTATAACTAACTCATAGAAAATCCCGTACTGATTTCTCTTCGGAATGTTATTTTAAACATGTACCCAAAATTGGGAGTGAAAATGATGAAAATTGTTGGAGTTATGCTGCGTGCCGTTTTGAGAAAAACGGTCGATGTCTCACACACGGGGCAGCCACTGCCACCGCCGCAGACCCATACTGGCCTGCGGACCTTGTTTTACAGGTACCAAACTTTTTCCCCCTTATTATAGATGGTTCAAAGCATCTTTTAAGTCAAGTCAAATAAAAAGATTTTTTTAGCTCCACAGTGTGACCCCTTAGATCGGAGTACATGGTGACGATTGTTGGTCGCGTCTCTTTGAACGAGGCGCGACCAACAATCTTGAAGAATGGTTGGAGGATTATTGTAAGCAAAGGCTGCCGAAATATAAATAAGGACTTCACAAATTTTTATTTTTATTGCGTTCCAACGGTGCAAACTTCAACCTCATACCCTCTCCGTGGAACGCAGTAGAACTATCGTAAATTTAATCGTGGAACTAAGAGTAAAATATTTTCGTTTATTACGTTCGTTTTAGCAGTCAAATGAGGGGAAACTTCAAAATAATTAAAGAAAAGAGACGAGTTAAAAAAGGTCGTGTTTTGAAGCATACTGTTTATATACGACTCCAAAAATTACAAGAACAAAATTTCTTCATTTTTTAGCGTTTTTTAAGCGCTGTGTCTATGTGAAAAATTGTTGCATCGAGATGTAAAAAGCCTTTTGATGCTTCAAGATGATAGTTTCGAGATCTTTTGGCAAAAAAATTGTGATTTACGGCTATCGCGAAATCATAAGAAATACCGTCGAAAAAAATTCCAAATTTGTTTCTATTTTTCAGGGGTCATCGGACTGAGGAATTTTGTTTCCGTTAACTCAACGTATAGGTTAGTTAGCTTGTTTATTCTGCTTTAATTTGCTTTTTGTCTCTCTACGTCAATTTTTCTGCTGAGATATCCGACTTCGAATGAAAAAAGATCCTTTTGTCTTTCATTATCGATATCTAAGCAACCAATTATCGCAACGGGAATTAGAGGGCAGCTTTGAAAAGTCGAATAAATTTTCTGCCAGCCCCTCCCGTTGATTTTTGTGATTTTTTTCTTCACCCTTAACCGTTATTTGGTGAAGGACAAAGAATTACTTTTTCTGTATTTTCAATAAATCTACCACTACGTTACAAATATTGATGCAAAGACTAATGTTGCCGCGTTTTTTTTCAGCTCGATTTACTCCCAATACCCCTGTTAGTCTGCAAATTGATTCATCGAACCGTTCGCTATCAAAAGTTAATCGAAGTTTGACAAAACAATTGAAGAAACAAATGTATTATTCCTAAACATCTTGTAATCATCATCAAAATAAAAATACTAATTTTCTTCGACTTTTTTCACAACTTGGCACTAGTTGCTTGTCAGATATAAGAAAAAAATTCGAGAGATTAACATTTTTTTATTTGTAAAATATTTCAGGAAAAAATACTGACTCATTTTTTACACGATTCGGCCTTTGCGCACTTTGATTTCACTCATCTTTAATTGCATCAATTAAAGTTGATACTCTCAAGCTGTATTTAATAGTCGATCTGAGAACATTTATGCAATTAATTCTCAATATTTTCTACGAAGGTTATTAGGGTTATGGAAAACAATCTTTTTTTCAAAACTAGGCATGATCAAAAATTGAAAAAAAATGATAGTTTACAAAAACATTAGATTCATTTTTTTTACCGAAACATAGAAAAAAATTATCAAAAAAAGATTAGTTTTTGAAAAAAATTATTCATTGGTTTTTCCTTCCAAACAAGAGATCATTTTTGAAAAAAAGTGTTTTTTGTATCCCTGATAACCTTCGCAGAAAATATCTACAGTTAATGGCATCCAAGTTCTCACATCGACTAGTGAATACTGCTTGGGGGGATCAACTTTTAATCAATGCAATTAAAGATGAGTGAAATTATGGTGCGCAAAAGCCGAAGCGTGGCAACAACGAGTCATCATTGTTTCCTGAAAAATGTTACAAATTTAAACAGAGTACAATTTTTTTAATTTCTCAATTTTTTTTCTTAAATTTAACAAGCAACTACTGCAAAATTATAAAAATAGTCGAAGAAAATGGGTGTTTTCATTTTGATCATCATTACACGATGTTTAGGAACACTTATTCCTTTAATTCTTTTGTAAAACTTGGATCGATCGGTTCGGAAAAACGGGTCGATGGATCAATTTGAAAATTTACACGTCTATTGAGGGTACATTAAGCAGAAAAATAAACGTGGCGACATTAGTCTTTCTACCAATATTTGTAATGGAGTAGTAAATTTACTGAAAAACCATAAAATGTCATTTTTTGTCCTATTTTTCAAACTACTGTTAATGGTGAAAACTTGATTTTTTTCTCAAAAATCAACGAAAGGGTCTTGTACGAAATTGATTCAAGTTTTTAAAGCTGCCCAATAATTTCCTGTGCGATCATTGGTTGCTGTGATATCATTGATCAAACACGAAAGGAACATGTTTTATTATAAGTTGGATATGTTAGCAAAAAGTTGACATAGAGAGACCACAAAAAAACCAAATTGGAACTGAATAAACAAGCTAACGGAACTATGCATTGATTTAACTGTGAAAAATCCCTTGAAAAAATAAAATTGGAAAAATAATTTTCTCGCTATCTCTTATAATTGCGTGATACCGTACCTCACAAAATTATTTTGCCGAAAGATCTCAAACTAGAAACTTAAAGCTTAATAATGTTTTTCTTTTTCATCTTGATATGACTATTTCTAACGTTGATACAGCTTTTCAAAAACACTTTAAAAAATGAAGAAATTTTCTGTTTCTTTAATTTTCTGGGGTTGGGTATAAAAAGTGATATATATTTTTTACAATTTTCAGTCAATCGAAAAAAAGCGCTCGTCCTTGACTGTTAAAGCAATCTAAGAAACTACAGTTAAAATTTCAAGTCGATTGGTCGAACATTGTTTGAGTTTTGCTCCGTCCCGATATCGAAAACATGGTTTTGAAAAAAACATGTTTGAAGTCAACGGTTTCAAAGACGCTACAGCTGAACAAGTTTTTTTTCGCGTAATCTAATGCCACCTATTGGTCGAAAATAAAACTATTTTTAGTCGATGACTTTGTCCCCACAATAGGCTTACAAGAAATGAGAACTGTGCCTACCGGCATGAGACAAGGCCAAAGACGGTTTTCAGCGGCGGAGACTTCCTTAAAAAATAGCTCGAAAACCACTTTATAATGGTTTTTTTTCAGCTACAAAGGAATATGCATCATATTTTTTAAGGTCCCAAGGATTTCTTAAAAGTGTTTCAAACAAAACGATTTTTGTAAAATTTTACACCGATGACCTCTAAACAATTCGCGATATTAAAATTTTACCGCTCTTCTGTAGAGCGAGACTTTTCCGATCGTCATTGCTAGAAAATTCGATCTTTGGAGAAACCTGCCTGATAATTTAGTAATAATAAAATTTTACCACTTTTTCGCAGAGTGAGACTCGGTCGATCTCGTTCGCTCGCGAATTTGGTCGGCCGCATACAACCTGCCGAAGATAAGCCATGGCAGAGAAAAAATGCCGATCGCCATTGTTTAAACAAAGAGCATTATAAATTTTTTTAAGTTTCCAAAGATTTTTTGACAGTCTTTCCAACAAAACGATTTTTCGAAAATTTTACACCGATGACCTCTAACCAATTTGCGATAGTCAAATTTTACCGCTCTTCTGTAGAGCGAGACTTCTCCGATCGTCATTGCTAGAAAATTCGATCCTTGGAGAAACCTGCCGAAGATGAATTCCGGCAGAGAGAAAAAATGCTAAACGTATATTTTTAGCATAATTAGTAATAATTTAGTAATAATAAAATGTTACCACTCTTCCGCAGAGTGAGACCCGGTCGATCTCGTTCGCTCGCGAATTTGGTCGGCCGCGGACAACCTGCCGAAGTAAGCCATGGCAGAGAAAAAAATGCCGATCGCAATTGTTTAAACAAAGAGCATTGTAAATTTCTTTAAGTTTCCAAGGATTTTTTAAAAGTGCTTCCAACAAAACGATTTTTCGAAAATTTTACACCGATGACCTCCAAACAATTTGCGATAGTAAAATTTTCCCGCTCTTCTGTAGAGCGAGACTTCTCCGATCGTCATTGCTAGAAAATTCGATCCTTGGAGAAACCTGCCGAAGATGAATTCCGGCAGAGAGAAAAAATGCTAAACGTATTTTTTTAGCCTAATTAGTAATAATTTAGTAATAATAAAATTTTACCACTCTTTCGCAGAGTGAGACCCGGTCGATCTCGTTCGCTCGCGAATTTGGTCGGCCGCGGACAACCTGCCGAAGTAAGCCATGGCAGAGAAAAAAAATGCCGATCGTAATTGTTTAAACAAAGAGCATTCTAAATTTTTTTTCAGTTACCAAGGATTTTTTAAAAGTGCTTCCAACAAAACGATTTTTCGAAAATTTTACACCGATGACCTCTAAACAATTCGCGATAGTAAAATTTTACCGCCCTTCTGTAGAGCGAGACTTCTCTGATCGTCATTGCTAGAAAATTCGATCCTTGGAGAAACCTGCCGAAGATGAATTCCGGCAGAGAGAAAAAAATGCTAAACGTATTTTTTTTAGCATAATTAGTAATAATTTAGTAATAATAAAATGTTACCACTCTTTCGCAGAGTGAGACCCGGTCGATCTCGTTCGCTCGCGAATTAGGTCGGCCGCGGACAACCTGCCGAAGTAAGCCATGGCAGAGAAAAAAATGCCGATCGCAATTGTTTAAACAAAGAGCATTGTAAATTTTTTTAAGTTTCCAAGGATTTTTTAAAAGTGCTTCCAACAAAACGATTTTTCGAAAATTTTACACCGATGAACTCTAAACAATTTGCGATAGTAAAATTTTACCTCTCTTCTGTAGAGCGAGACTTCTCCGATCGTCATTGCTAGAAAATTCGATCCTTGGAGAAACCTGCCGAAGATGAATTCCGGCAGAGAGAAAAAATGCTAAACGTATTTTTTTTTGCAGTAACAATAAAATTTTACCACTCTTTCGCAGAGTGAGACCCGGTCGATTTCGTTCGCTCGCGAATTTGGTCGGCCGCAGACAACCTGTCGAAGATGAGCCATGGCAGAAAAAAATGCCGATTGCAATTGTTTAAACAAAGAACATTGTAAAATTTTACAACTCTTTTGTAGAATGAGTCTCGAGCGATCTCGGTCGTGACTCGAGATTTTAGCAGAGATCGAATTCGTCGATGATTAGCGACATCGAGATGCCAAATAGTTTTCGAGCTTATTTGTTTAAATTTATTAAAAACGAGTGGAGAAATGCTAGCACCCTTCTACCATACGAGTCTCTAGCAAACCCTGTTTGCTAGAAAGTTCAACCATAAAGAAATTTCCACCGATGACCGCCGTCAGCAAAAAAATCGATTCGAGGGCATTTGTTTAAACAATGCGCGATTGCAAAATTTCACCGCTCTTTCGCAGAGCGAGGCTAGCGATCTTGATTGTTCGAGAAGCTGACCAGCAAAAATGCTGCCAGATATGAACCCTGGCAGGGATAAAATGCTGAACGCATTTGTTTAAATAATGAGCATTGCAAAATTTTACCACTCTTTTTTAGAGTGTGTTTTGAGCAATTTCGGTCGCTCGAAATTTTGGCAGGGATCGAAATCGTTAACGACGAATTAAAAAAGTATGGCGAAATGCCTGAGTCTTTTGGTTTTCGCCGGCATCGAAAAAAAATCGATTTAATGGCTGCATATACAATGTAAAATGCAACAAAGTTTCACCGCTCTCCTGCCGAGCGAGCGCATGCTTCCAATACAAGCGTAGCGTGGTCGCTACGCATAGTTGTGTGAATTGTGTGACACGCTCATAGATGTAAGGTGCTTGTGTACGACCGAACGGCGTGCGAGAACGGATTCGTTCTTTCTGCAACGCGGGCGGCGTAGCAAACACACATACACACACACACACACACGCGCGCGCGCGCGCTCAGCGATCGTCGTCTATTTGGCTTCGACTCTTCGTTCCAGTGCGAAGCATCGAGACCGAATTCGCGATCGCTGCGCTGTCCGTCGGTAGCGACTCGTAGCTAAAAACTACGAGATCTGCGCTACCGAAGTAACGAGAGGCCGCGTCGAAATTTTCTGGCGTGTGGCACATGGCCTTAACGCTGTCTCCTCAGCTTACAATTCCGTCTCCTCATCCTCCGACCACAGCGTCTCAGCCTCCAATGCATCCTCAGACTCCAATTCCGTCTCCTCAGTCTCCAATTTCGTCTCCTCAGGATCCTATTCTACTTAACCTCTAATGCTATTATCACCATTTCAACCATAACCAACTCCGAGAAGTCCAATCAACGAATCTTTTGAATCATGAACTGAGTGGATTAGCACGTTAAAGTCTTTTTCCAACAACAAGTAAGGCGTAAGGTTGCAACGATTAAAAGTTTAATTAAAATTGTGTATTATCTATTTACCTTTACCCAATCTTTCACAGCTTCGCATAATGCGTTGCAAACATCTGGTACCATTCTTGGAATCGATTGCTTTGATACTTGAAAAAGGTATTGTAGACTCGTATACGAATCTCCGGTTGCGATAAATCTCAATGGTATAGCAAGTCTTTCAGTTACTGAAATCGCCTCTCAAAATCGAGTATTCATTGTCATTACACTTGCCTCAATTAACGATTTTAGGAGCTAGAAGTCCAACATTGTCAGCCTTGTCAAAACATTTATTGTATCGTTAATGGCTTTGGATCTCATATCTTCGATAAGTCTCACACCATACTGCATTCTAATAGCGAACGATTTTTTCATCCACCAACGCACTTGCCGTTTTGATTTTTTATGAATGATGTGATAAATTGTAATTAAAGCGTCAGCTGCTCGTGCATGTGAGACATCCTTATTGTTGCTAAGCGAAAACTGATTGCGGCAGTTGAATTATTGGCCGCGCGTGGCACTTAAGGACTCACCAAACGACGTTCGAGTAGGTGCATAATCAGTTCGTGACGGAGGGTCAACCGCCTGAAGCTGCGTATCGGCTTCGCGCGGCTGCCACGCGCGTCATGTTCGTCCACGGCTAATCTGTTAATTTGCGGCGCGAGCCATTTTTCGAACGACTTGTGACAGAGCGCGGCAGCCGCCCACGGCTGACGATCCAACTGCCATTTCAGAATTTCAAATGTTTTCTTCAGCACAAGGGTCTCTTCTTCAGTATTCAGATATCAGTAGTGGTAATAGGCTGGTTGTAACTCTGGGATATGAGGGGGGAGCGGGGCAGAGGTCCAGCGCGGGGAAGCCTAGCATGCATGGCGGAGAGAGGGTCGAGCGCGTGACGTTCCGAGGGGGGATATCAGGGCCCACTATGGAGGGGGTAGCCATGTGATCCGAAGAGCGGGTGACGGGGAGCAGCTGTTGCCGAGTATTTTGTTGGGGCGGGGATCTCGGTAAGTGAGCGTTGGAAACCCATAAATCTTCTAATTTGCGTGCGTGCGTGCGTGCGTACGTGCGTGCGTGCGTGCGTGCGTGCGTGTGTGTGTGTGTGTGTGTGTGTGTGTGTGTGTGTGTGTGTGTGTGTGTGTGCATACGTGCGTGCGGGCGTGCGTGTGGGTAAGTGTGTCTGTGTGTGTGTGTTAAATCAAAGGATAAACTGCAATCACATGAGATCGATTGTGGAGCAATAAAACACTGCCCCATCCGACTAACAAATAATACCAATAAGTGGCCCCAAATCATCAACTCCAGTCGGAAAGCACGACATCCATTCATTGAAAATGCCTATTTGCAGTGTTTTTTTTACAAATGATAGAGAGAAGATGAGAGTGTGCAAAAACTGATGAGAAGAACGTGGCAGAAGATATGTATCAATATCATGAAGTATTAAGAATTGATTACCCCATGTGCTATTCATATAACGAATCGCTATCATAGTATCAATCAAATCACAGCGCAGATTACATATCATGGTTTGAGGCAGAACTGGAAAAATTAGTGCTGTGCATAATATACATTTTCATCGAAAATTAATGCTCCGCATGAGTTAATTCTAATACGTTCACGTTATGGCAATAATTATGTATTCAGTCATCATCAAGCAATAGAGGTAGAAGTTGAATTACTCAAGATACAATGGCGTATGCCCCACATAATATTAGATGAGATCAATAAATAATCATTACTTCAAACATTGGAAAGTGGGTGATACGTGAATATGAGTTTTCGCTCTTCGATCTATACGAATGTCTACCGTTCGGGATCTATACGAATGTCCACCGCTTCAAAGCACAATGAAACATTCATGGACCGGAAAAGCTGCCTCCCAACTAGAGAAACAAAAATATGTAATTGGTGCGGCGCAGGCTGGTAAAAAATATAATCTATGGCAAAGCACATTATGTTATTCACCGACTGCAAACTCACAAGTATTAAGCTTTATCTCAATACAGCATTCTTTTCTCAAGATGACTCGAATTTGGACTTAAAATAAAAGTTTCGGCATTTTGTTCAATATATGCTCTCGATTTGGTAAATACCATTACGACTGCAATAGTGATCGTTCTTTACTAACCATCGCCAAGTCTTAATGTAACGGCCCTCTGGCGGATAATGATCGATCGCATCAGAACGTGCCTGTAAAAAATGTTTCCGTAGATGTGTGAATAGAGTTCGAATGCAAAGAAGATTCACCACCGAATGTGACTGCATATTGTTTTAATCTTACAGGATCGCGTTGTTGGATATTGTCCATTGACCGACATTATCCGTAAAAAAATTGTATAGATCAGCATAATTCCGAGAGATACGAAGCATCATGGTTGATTCGCAATCGTCATGGTGTGAAGTGGGCCTAGGAAAACGTTCCATACAGCGTGACTGAAGGTTTAATAACAGCTGCAGTTGGAGGTTCAACGGGAGACGACATGTGTCCAATCGCATATGTTAAGGGCCATGAAAAACGAAAATGGCTGGCTGATATTCTGAATATGAAAAAAGAGCTATTTGTTGAGCCGTTGAATATAGACTTTGACGATATGGATGTCTCAAGTAAATTAGATGGTAGTTCTACTCTACGATGTGAAAAGCATACAAACAATTGTGCCTTATAAAATGTATTTAAAATCTTTAAATAGTGGCTGCATCATAAAGATTCATGCAAATAAAATAAAATGTACAGTAGAACCTCGATTATCCGAACTAGTCTCGGTCCCAATTAGTTCGGATAATCAAAAGTTCGGATAATCGAAACGTGGGTTTTTTGGGACAAGATCATAAACAACATTGTTGTTTATGATCTCGTCCCAAAAAACCCACGTTTCGATTATCCGAACTTTTATCCGAACGACGTTTTATCCGAACTTTTATCCAAAGGACGTTTATCCGAACTTTTGATTATCCGAACTAATTGGGACCGAGACTAGTTCGGATAATCGAGGTTCTACTAGTTCGGATAATCGAGGTTCTACATTAACAACATTGTTGTTTATGATCTCGTCCCAAAAAACCCACGTTTCGATTATCCGAACTTTTGATTATCCGAACTAATTGGGACCGAGACTAATTCGGATAATCGAGGTTCTACTGTAACATAATTTACTATGTATTCTCCTCACCGCATACTTAGTTATGTCAGCATCATCTGATATCGGATTGTGTAACTGAATACAATATTACTTTTGAATGTGAAACTCATTTTTTTGTATGGAATTTCATTGAAAATAAAGTAATATAATCGCTCAATGATGATCGAAGATATTCATCGGTATACGTTCGATACATGTTCGTGAGCCGTTTGTTGGTAGTTGGCGAGGCATTTGAAAGTTTTCGACAGTCGTTCGTGAGACGTTCCAGATACTTGCGAAGATATTCATAAAACGTTGAAAGACATTCAAGCGACGTTTGAAAATATTCATAACATGTTGAAGACATGCATGAGGGGTTCAAAGAGTTTAAAAGGCTTTCTACGACGTTTATGAGACGTTTGAAGGTGTTCGTGAGACCCTCAAAAGACTTTCGAAAGTGTTCATAAGACGTTTGAAGACATTCATGAGAGGTTCGAAGACGTTCAAGCGATCTGTGACAATATTCATAATATGTTTAAATACATCGACGAGGGGTTCTAAGACGTTTAAGAGACTTTCAAAGACATTCACGAGGGGTTTGTCCGAAGACTCATAAGACATTTGACGACAGTCGAAAGACGTTCGAAAACGTTCATAAGACGTTTGAAGACATGCATTAGGGGTTCAAAGAGTTTCAAGAGACTTTCTACGACGTTCATGAGACGTTTGAAGATGTTCGTAAGACATTCAAGAGACATTCGAAAACGTTTATAAGACGTTTGAAGACATTCATGAGAGGTGCGAAGGCCTTCAGAGACTTTCGTAGACATTCAAGAGATCTTTGACGATATTCATAATACGTTTGAAGACGTTCAAGAGGCTTTCGAAGACGTTCAGAGATCTTCGATGACATTCATAATACAATCTTCGGCGACATCCATAAACCGAAGACTTTCGGGTGCGATTTGGGTGCACACACAAACACACCCAAACACATTGAACCGAAACTGTGAAAATCCCAAACAAGACCAAACAATTCTAGCGAAACTCAATTATCATGAAAGTCTTCGGTTTATGGATGTCGCCGAAGATTGTATTATGAATATCATCGAAGATCTCTGAACGTCTTCGAAAGACTCTTGAACGTCTTCAAACCTCTGGCGAATGCCTTTGAGGTCTCTTAAGCATCTTCGAACCCATTATAAATAGCTTCAAACGGATTATGAATGTCGTCGAAAGTCTCTTGAACGTCTTCGAACCCCTCGTGAATGTCTTCAAACGTATTATGCATGCCGTAGAAAGTCTCTTGAACGTCTTTGAACCCCTCGTGAATGTCTTTGAAAGGCTCTCAAGCGTCTTCGAACCCCTCATGAATGTATTCAAACGTATTATGAATGTCGTCGAAAGTCTCTTGAACGTAATCGAAAGTTTCTTGAACGTCTTCAAACCCCTCGTGAATGTCTTTAAAAGTCTGTAAAACGTCGTCGAACCCCTAATCGATATCTTCAAACGTATTATGAATATCGTCAAAGATCTCTTGAATGTCTGCGAAAGTCTCTGAAGGCCTTCGCACCTCTCATGAATGTCTTCAAACGTCTTATAAACGTTTTCGAATGTCTCTTGAATGTCTTACGAACATCTTCAAACGTCTCATGAACGTCGTAGAAAGTCTCTTGAAACTCTTTGAACCCCTAATGCATGTCTTCAAACGTCTTATGAACGTTTTCGAACGTCTTTTGACTGTCGTCAAATGTCTTATGAGTCTTCGGACAAACCCCTCACTTAACGTCTCACTTAACGAAGACTTAAACGTCTTCAAACCCCTCGTCGATGTATTTAAACATATTATGAATATTGTCAAAGATCGCTTGAACGTCTTCGAACCTCTCATGAATGTCTTCAAACGTCTTATGAACACTCTCGAAAGTCTCTTGAGGGTCTCACGAACACCTTTAAACGTCTCATGAACGTCGCAGAAAGCCTTTTAAACTCTTTGAACCCCTCATGCATGTCTTCAACGTGGTATGAATATTTTCAAACGTCGCTTGAATGTCTTTCAACGTTTTATGAATGTCTTCGCAAGTCTCTGGAACGTCTCACGAACGACTGTCGAAAACTTTCAAATGCCTCGCAAACTACCAACAAACGGCTCACGAACATCTATCGAACGTATACCGATGAATATCTTCGATCATCATTGAGCGATTATATTACTTTATTTTCAATGAAATTCCATACAAAAAAATGAGTTTCACATTCAAAAGTAATATTGTATTCAGTTGCACATTCCGATATCAGATGATGCTGACATAACTAAGTATGCGGTGAGGAGAATAAAAAGTAAATTATGTTACAGTAGAACCTCGATTATCCGAACTCGTCTCGCTCCCAATTAGTTCGGATAATCAAAAGTTCGGATAATCGAAACGTGGGTTTTTTGGGACGAGATCATAAACAACAATGTTGTTTATGTAGAACCTCGATTATCCGAACTAGTAGAACCTCGATTATCCGAACTAGTCTCGGTCCCAATTAGTTCGGATAATCAAAAGTTCGGATAATCGAAACGTGGGTTTTTTGGGACGAGATCATAAACAACAATGTTGTTTATGATCTCGTCCCAAAAAACCCACGTTTCGATTATCCGAACTTTTGATTATCCGAACTAATTGGGACCGAGACTAGTGGGAACGAGATCATAAACAACAATGTTGTTTATGATCTCGTCCCAAAAAACCCACGTTTCGATTATCCGAACTTTTGATTATCCGAACTAATTGGGAGCGAGACTAGTTCGGATAATCGAGGTTCTACTGTACATTTTATTTTATTTGCATGAATCTTTATGATGCAGCCACTATTTAAGATTTTAAATACATTTTATAAGGCACAATTGTTTGTATGCTTTTCACATCGTAGAGTAGAACTACCATCTAATTTACTTGAGACATCCATATCGTCAAAGTCTATATTCAACGGCTCAACAAATAGCTCATTTTTCATATTCAGAATATCAGCCAGCCATTTTCGTTTTTCATGGCCCTTAACATATGCGATTGGACACATGTCGTCTCCCGTTGAACCTCCAACTGGAGCTGTTATTAAACCTTCAGTCACGCTGTATGGAACGTTACCCTAGGCCCACTTCACACCATGACGATTGCGAATCAACCATGATGCTTCGTATCTCTCGGAATTATGCTGATCTATACATTTTTTTACGGATAATGTCGGTCAATGGACAATATCCAACAACGCGATCCTGTAAGATTAAAACAATATGCAGTCACATTCGGTGGTGAATCTTCTTTGCATTCGAACTCTATTCACACATCTACGGCAGCATTTTTTACAGGCTCGTTCTGATGCGATCCATCATTATCCGCCAGAGGGCCGTTACATTAAGACTTGGCGATGGTTAGTAAAGAAAGATCACTATTGCAGTCGTAATGGTATTGACGAAATCGAGAGCATATATTGAACAAAATGCCGAAACTTTTATTTTACGTCCAAATACGAGTCATCTTGAGAAAAGAATGCTTAATTCATATAAAGTTGAATACTTGTGAGTTTGCAGTCGGTGAATACTATAATGTGCTTTGCCATAGATTACATTTTTTACCAGTCTGCGCCGCACCAATTACATATTTTGGTTTCTCTAGTTGGGAGGCAGCTTTTACGGTCCATGAATGTTTCGTTGTGCTTTGAAGCGGTGGACATTCGTATAGATCCCGAGCGGTAGACATTCGTATAGATCGAAGAGCGAAAAATCATATTCACGTATCACCCACTTTCCAATGTTTGAAGTAATGATAATTTATTGATCTCATCTAATATTATGTGGGGCATACGCCATTGTATGTTGAGTAATTCAACTTCTACCTCTATTGCTTGATGATGACTGAATACATAATTATTGCCATAACGTGAACGTATTAGAATTAACTCATGCGGAGCATTAATTTTCGATGAAAATGTATTTCATGCACAGCATTAGTTTTTCCAGTTCTGCCACAAACCATGATATGTAATCTGCGCTGTGATGTGATTGATACTACGATAGCGATTCGTCATGTGAAAAGCACATGGAGTAATCTATACTAAATACTTCATGATATTGATACATATCCTCTGCCACGTTCTTCTCAGCAGTTTTTGCACACTCTCATCTTCTCTCTATCGTTTGTAAAAAAAAACTCCAAATATGTATTCTCAATGAATGGATGTCGTGCTTTCCACGATTTGGAGCCACTTATTGTTATTATTTGTTAGTCGGAAGGGGCAGTGTTTTATTGCTCCACAATCGATCTCATGTGGTTGCAGTTTATCCTTTGATCTAAAGTAATGCAGACATCTGCGAAATAATGGATTGTTGTTCGATTCGTCTAGCACATATAACGATATAGAAATTATGTTAACTTCCTACACCGATGGCGTATATATATATATATATATATATATTTGTTTTTAATGGCTGTCTCTGTTTAGTCCTGCGCTCACGGGGTTTGACAGGTTATTGATCCATGTGAAATGTCATACATTATTATCCTCGGTATCTTGTAGCAAATTGATACGCTTTTCGTCTTCTTATGTTGAGCCTCGCGTATCGGAATAATGTCTTCTTTGGTGGTATAGAAATGGTTGGATAAATTGTGTGAAGCACATTTTTTCTTAAATTTGACCTATAGTCACTGGACATCCAATATTCGATAGATTCAATACTGTTGAATAATGCATATAAGAAGATCCGTGGTTACTGTTTCCTTCAGCTGGGTATAAAGCTGTGACTGTCACCCATGCGACGCGTGTATTATCTCTTGATTGCACATTAATCGCAGCCCTCATAATCATTATCTCCCGTGGCAATGAGATATAACATTCAACGCATATTGATTTATTCTTATTTACATTTATTGTAAGATTCCGTATTTTCCGTAAAGCTCAACCACTTCCACGTTGTCGAAATTCATCGAGCAGGGGTTAAAGTATAGGCCATTACGCGTTCGAGTCGATTTCTCGCCACATTAAACCATCACCGCTGTGTCCTGCACCCATACATATAAAATGCCTGTACATTGAATACTTCAATCCTTTGAGATGCGGTATTTGGACTATCAATGACTATTGATGTTTAGTTGATAATCGTTGGCGCTTTGCATGATCCTCCATTATCCTATTGTTGAGTACAATCCAATCAATGGTGGAGTTAAAAAATTGGTATAAAATCATGCTGATGATTAATGTCCACTGAAGTCAACATGGAGCCTATCGTCGATGTGCAGGGCTTCAAGAGACCCGTCAACGACTTTGTCCTGAAGGAGATGTCCATCGATAAACTCCACGATAAGAATACTGAACCGCTGACGCTCGCCATCGATGCACCATTTGCATGGGACTCTTTACCGACCAAGTACAAATCGAGAAATGCACTTAGCTATCAAGATTCACGGTTTCCCCGACAAACGTAATCGACTTGGAGACTCTGGACTGTCCATCGCTGCAGAAGTTGCCGAAAATCACAAACTCCAAATGCCCCCATCATTCCTTCAGCACGAAATCCAACTGCGCCCATGATAACCTAAAAATGCTGAAAAGCTGGTTGAGTGTATATGAAGCGTTGTGTGAGCAAGGGATTTTATTTTAAAGAATAAAAAACATTTCGTTGAAAATATTTACCATTTTTATTGTTCATTTATTCTACCGCGAAAATTGTTTTGCATTTCTCCTTCTCATACATGTCGATAAAAAAGTTTTTTTAAATACATTTTTACGTAGTCAAACAATTAAAACGTCGAAAACGATGGTGAGACGGCTGTTCCACTCAACGATGCTGCATCAACGAATTTGCTCTTTTCCACCATACTCCAAGACGATGGAACTTGACGCTGTTGTATTTTACACAACTGCGTGTACAGTTGACTATTACACGCCAATTGCAGCATACGATGATGCAGACAGCCGTTCGACGATGGTGTTCGAACGAATTTCGTCTTTTTCCACCATGTGTGCTCAGACTTGGAAAAAGTCTATGCTGTTGTATTTTCACCTTTGTATGTCATCCAGAGACGATGATCACGTGCCGCTTGCCGCATTCGCTCGAACGTTTCCAAATCTTCATCGAAGGCCTTCACAAGTCGCGCTGGTAAGAAGACAGTGAACTCATCCGCGATGTCCGCGATGTAGCGTTGCCCAAACTTGGTTTGTACGGCCTTCATATCGAAGATTCGATGATCCGATCGAACGCGGAGTTCTGACAGCTTCTTCATTGGAAGGAATGCTGCCATCACGTTGACTTTGTTTATTCTCAAGAGATCCATCTTCCCAAAATTTCAAAGTTCCTTTTTTGGAGAGATGTTGATAATGCGGTGGAATAGTGCAGTCTGAGCTTGGTCCACGAAATTATAAGCTTCCTCGTAAAACTCTCACTCAAATTTTAAAACTTCTCCCCACTTTTCCAATCGTGAAAAAAAAGTTTAAACACGTTAGAAGAACCCCCATACGTGGAGAATTTCCTCCATCACGCTTCTACACTTCTCCAATCATGAAAAACAAGTTCAAACGCGTCTGAAAATCCTCGTACGTGGAGAATTTCCCCCCTCATGACATTTTCGACACTCCCGACCGTCAATGTGATATCTCATTTGCGGTGTATTATAATGCTCCATGCATGGAACATATGATATCACTTCACTGTCTTCCCGATGATGTTCTGGCAAACGATCCCACAATAAACCAATGTAGTTTCCCCAATAATTTAAAAGCAAGACCTTTGGAATCTGTTCGAACTCGTTTTTGGTGAAGTCCAGGGTTGCTTGACCGGATGCACTGCGTACATACTCGTATATGTGAACATGTTAACGTTATATTTCGGAATGACACCTAGACGTCGACGTATTGAAACTTTTTTCGAGAGTGCAGCTCGAGTGGTCCATCTGCGGTCAAAGTCTTTGATGATAAATTCCTAAAGTTTATAGTTTTTTTCAAGAAAAAACCCCCTGACTTGTCAGGACCTGTCTCAAGTGTCAGCGAGACTCGAGTTGATATGCATACAAACATTTTAAGGATTGCGGAAAAACGAAACCGAGGCACCGCAGCTGCATGTAATAAATTAAAGGGCTTTGAAGTGCCTCTTTTCATGTGATCTTCAAATTGTTGAAATTTTCCCCTACCCATATACGGTTGTCACACACACACACACACACACACACACACACACACACACACACACACACACACACACACACACACGCACGCACGCACGCACGCACGCACGCACGCACGCACGCACGCACGCACGCACGCACGCACGCACACACTCGACCCCTTCTGCGCCATGCATACTAGGCTGCCCCGCGCTGGACCCCCGCCCCACTCCCACTGAGCGATGATACTGACATCGATGGGACAAAGAAGAGAATTTTTTTTCTTCGTCAAGTCCAAGCTTATATGTCCGATAATTTCAAAGATTTTTTTCATAAAAATTGGTATAAAACTAGATGAATATATACTTAATAAAATGAGTATAAATCCTGACGTTTCATAATTAGTAATGCCTATGAAAAAAAAAATCGCAAATATTGACGACAAAGCATCCGTTACATAAAGGAATAGAAGGGGGTGGGGGGTCAGGCCAAGCATTGCGGTCCTGATACGTCGGGAGAGGGGGAGGATCAAAAATTGGAGGGTTTGGGATTAGATAATTTGTGCACGCACCCTTATAGAGATACAGAGTACCTATCTCCAAGAATTTTTAACCGATTGGGATGTATATTTGCAAACGTATATGGCTGAACAAGGAGGGGCTACGGATTTCTTGGTTTTCCGATATCTCTTAATTAAGGGGTTAAAACTGCCCTTTAATTTTTTAGACCAAAGCATAGAATAATCAGCTACCTTTTTGTCATTCCGGGTTAAATCCACGTCAATCTAAGTTTGTTCTATGATGCGATTGCATATTCGTAAATTCCACTCCCCGTACCCCTCTCGAAATGTAAACGTTCAAAATTTTTACGGTGCGGCATGGGCGAAGATTCCTAGAAATAAAAATGGGTTACAATGAAAGTTCAATCGGTAAAAATAGTCGAAACGAATTTGCTTGATTTGGCGAAATCCCTTCTTAAGGGGTCAACGCACCATTAAAAACTTTGTTATTTCCATAACTTTTGAAAGGGCCAAGATACAAAAAAGTTTAAAGGGAAGAAATGTTGTATTTTTCGACTACTAAGCGTTTATGATGATAATGGCGAATATAACAACGAATGTCAATTGTTCATTGCAATAATTCGTCACTAACTGATGAAAATCACTCTTTCGTTTCCCGCTGATACGGGCACAGAGATGGGTAAGGTTTTTGCAATCATCGATTAACTTTGTGCTTCGGAAAGCGACTAAATTACAATTGTATGTTGAAAAAATAAAATTCCACTCCTCTCACCGTATCGGGAACACTATCTGCAGAGATTACGGCGTCTTTGGTTTTCCGCTGCACCTGGTGAACGAAGTGATGCAAAACATTTCAATCAGCTTAAAACGCTGCATCTTGGTTGCAAATGCCAAACCAATGAAAGAAAGTAGTATTTGGGGCAAAGAGAGACTACGGTGCAAAGAGCGGCTACCCTAAGATAACCTTGAGATCACCTTATTATGGATTGATAAAACGTTTAATAAGAGCGCGTATTGTTACCTTTTTCGCTATACGAAGAATGTACGTGTGCTGGTAAATTGCGTATATACATTCAGCAATGCTCATTATTGCGGCAGTTTACAATCAAGAAGCCAGTTGTACTTTTTGATTTCTGAATGAGTTCTAAACTAAAAAAAATGTACGTTAATATCGTCAACATTATTCAACTTTTATCCATAGCGACAAGTCCTATGAATTTGTCTCCAACTCCAGTCACCGATCGGGAAAAACAGTTCAGTAAGGACGTAGAAAACATAATTATAGAAGTGATGGATCAACCTATGGAAATGGAATTCGAATCGGGTTTCGAGTTTCTGTCACCAAACTAAATTCATGAAGCTACAACAATAGAAGATAACGGTGAAGAAGATTGGCACGTACAATGGTACCAGGATCCCAAAGTTGAAGAAAATGTTTGCACGGAAGATGTCGAAGAATTAAGTTACGAATACAAAACTGTGGATTACTGGCGATCCGGGACAGACGGGAATAGAAAAATATCAGCTATTCAAACGAAATTCAGAAAGGTGATGGTGATGGGCCCTTAGTATAAACAAGGGTGGCACCCACAAATAAAAGTTAACAAAAATATCTCACTACACGTTAAACGATTTCATCGACGCTTTGGACAAAAACCTGCCTGTCCATGATATGGATCTTCGACGATGGGACTTACGTGTACAACAAAATGTAGAAATACCAGCCGTAGATTTTAAGGCATCCGCTTCTTGGGTGAAACATTTAAAAAACAACATCGAATTGTGTCACGGAAGATTACTAAATATTTAACAATACAACAGTTATTAAATGCTGATACACTTTAAGACAAAGCTAAACAATTCATAGAAACAGTGAAAGTTAACATGGCCAACGTTGGCGCTGAAAACACATTTAATTCTGATCGAAGTGGATTCAATTTAGAGCTATATACAGGCCGCACATTGGCGAAAGAAGGGCAGAAATCCGTTGAGACAGTAGTGCAATTGAAAACATCAAAAACACACAGTTATACTATACAGCCTTTGATTTCTGCGAGTGGCAAGCTTTTGTCACCTATGTTGATCGTTTTAAACGAACCTACTGGCAAATTTGGTCCTCGAGTGGAACGAACTATGTTCAGAGCCGAAAATATATTTCTAGCGGCTTCGAAATCTGGAAAATTAACGGCTAATCGCTTCATGCATTGGTTTCAAGAAATATATATTCCTGATACGGGTCCAACATCGATAATACTTCTGGATTCTTGGAGCGGTCAATGTCCAGCTGTATTTAAAGAAATATATATGCAAGAGAAGGCTATTAACGTTTTAACCATTCCAGCAGGTAAATATGTTTTACCAGCATGATTGGTTCTGTAGACAATTAGTTCACGTCATAATTAGCAATTCTTGCAGGTGCAACGGGAATGATCCAACTCCTTGATGTTTATGGCTTTCGTGTATGGAAAAACTTCGTCAAACACTTTTCTGACATAGTATTATTATCCTATTATGACGTGAATCTGCACTTGCGAGACAATATTGTTAAGTTGCAATCTCTTACACAAGATCAGTTTTCTTCTCTACGGTGTACAAACTTCGTTGAATATGCGTGGTACAAAAGCGGTTACCAACAAGAGACATCACCGAACTTCGAAAATCCCGTAGAATTTTGCTTTTCACAAAATGCAGTGGCATGCGATATGTGCGGCGAAGCAGCTATTATCACTTGTGCGTGGTGCAAGAAATCTCCTTGCTTCAAACACTTTTACCATGATCATCATTAATGTAATAGTATAATTAACCCATTAACGCCCAAGAATCGCGATTTTTTCCTTCATTTTCAAGCCAGATTTTTATTATATAAAAAAAATCATAAAAAATGAACAGATACGTTCCGTAGTATTTTCGGGGGTGCTCTTTCAAAATCTGGGTTCAAAATCGGGTTTTGTCCATTAGGAAAAAAAAATGGCGGCTTTTAAACAAAAAAAACAGGAAAAATCGGACACTTTTTTTTCAAATTTTTTTTTCACCTCGAAGCCGTTGAAAAGTCTGGTTTTTTTTCAACCTTGGGTGCATAGAATAGTGACGATTGAACAATCAATTTTTTAAATTCGTCGTTGTCAACATTTTCACCCCCAAAATGGCGCTGTTCACCCCCTGAGTGACACGAAAAATTTGACGCTCGGTGTCCCAAATGAAAAGTAGTTGGATTTGGACGAAAATTGGTACTCGGAGGTTTTTGAGGGCGCTGATTACGAAACTGTTCTCAAAATTCCAAAATTAAAAATGGCGGACCCAATATGGCGGTCACAAATGCAAAAGTTCCCTTGAATTGGATAAAACATAGCACTCGGTGGTTTTCGAGGTCGCTGATTATGATTCTGCTCTCAAAATTCCGAAATTAAAAATGGCGGATCCAATATGGCGGACACAAATGCAAAAGTTCATTTGAATTTGATAAAACGGGGCACTCGGGGGTTTTCGAGGTCGCTGATTATGATTCTGCTCTCAAAATTCCGAAATTCAAAATGACGGATCCAAAATGGCGGACACAAATGCAAAATTTCATTTGAATTGGATAAAACGTGGCACTCTGGGGTTTTCGAGGTCGCTGATTATGATTCTGCTCCCAAAATTCCGAAATTCAAAATGGCGGATGCAATATGACGGACACAAATGCAAAAGTTCATTTGAATTGAATAAAACGTGGCACATGGAGGTTTTCGAGGTCGCTGATTATGATTCTGCTCTCAAAATTCCGAAATTTAA
The DNA here is from genome assembly GCA_964007375.1 of Ophion obscuratus. Lineage (NCBI taxonomy): Eukaryota > Metazoa > Arthropoda > Insecta > Hymenoptera > Ichneumonidae > Ophion > Ophion obscuratus. Next base: position 68,964,086 of record OZ023312.1, on the reverse strand, counting down.
AATGGCGGATCCAATATGGCGGACACAAATGCAAAAGTTCATTTGAATTGGATAAAACGTGGCACTCGGGGGTTTTCGAGTTCGCTGATTATGATTCTGCTCTCAAAATTCCGAAATTACAAATGGCAGATCCAATATAGCGGACACAAATGCAAAAGTTCATTTGAATTAGATAAAACGTGGCACTCGATGGTTTTCTAGGTCGCTTATTATATTTCTGCTCCCAAAATTCGAAAGCCTTTGGGTGTTTAAATACCTGGTATTTTCAGGTATTTAAATACCCAAAGGCTTTCAAATTTTGAGAGCAGAATCATAATCAGCGACCTCGAAAACCCCCGAATGCCACGTTTTATCCAATTCAAATGAACTTTTGCATTTGTGCCCGCCATATTGGATCCGCCATTTTTATTTTCGGAATTTTGAGAGCAGAATCATAATCAGCGACCTCGCAAATCCCCGAGTGCCACATTCCATCCGATACAAATAAACTTTTGCATTTTTGTCCGCCATATTGGATCCGCCATTTTTAATTTCGGAATTTTGAGAGCAGAATCATAATCAGCGACCTCGAAAACCCCCGAGTGCCACGTTTTATCCAATTCAAATGAACTTTTGCATTTGTGTCCGCCACATTGTATCCGCCATTTTGAATTTCGGAATTTTGAGAGCAGAATCATAATCAGCGACTTCAAAAAACCCCGAGTGCCACGTTTTATCCAATTCAAATGAACTTTTGCATTTGTGTCCGTCATATTGCATCCGCCATTTTGAATTTCGGAATTTTGAGAGCAGAATCATAATCAGCGACCTCGAAAACCCCCGAGTGCCACATTTTAACCAATTCAAATGAACTTTTGTATTAGTGTCCGCCATATTGGATCCGCCATTTTGAATTTCGGAATTTTGAGAGCAGAATCATAATCAGCGACCTCGAAAACCCCCGAGGGCAACGTTTTATCCAATTCAAATGAAATTTTGCATTTGTGTCCGCCATATTGGATCCGCCATTTTTAATTTCGGAATTTTGAGAGCATAATCATAATCAGCGACCTCGAAAACCCCCAAGTGCCATATTTTATCCAATTAAAATGAACTTTTGCATTTGTGTCCGCCATATTGGATCCGCCATTTTTAATTTCGGAATTTTGAGAGCAGAATCGTAATCAGCGACCTCGAAAACCTCCGAGTGCCACGTTTTATCCAATTCAAATGAACTTTTGCATTTGTGTCCGCCATATTGGATCGGCCGTTTTAAATTTAGGAATTTTGAGAACAGAATCGTAATCAGCGACCTCAAAAACCTCCGAGTACCAATTTTCGTCCAAATCCAACTACTTTTCATTTGGGACACCGAGCGTGAAATGTTTCGTGTCACTCAGGGGGTGAAAAGCGCCATTTTGGGGGTGAAAATGATGACGACGACGAATGTAAAAAATTGATTGTTCAATCGTCACTATTCTATGCACCCATGGTTGAAAAAAAACCGGACTTTTCAACGGCTTCGAGGTGAAAAAAAAATTTGGAAGAAAGTATCATCGTTTTTTCCTGTTTTTTTTTTTGTTTAACAGCCGCCATATTTTTTTCCTAATGGACAAAACCCGATTTTGACCCCAGATTCTGAAAGAGCACCCCCGAAAATACTAGGGCACGTATCTTTTCATTTTTTATGATTTTTTTTATATAATAAAAATCTGGCTTGAAAATGAAGGAAAAAATCGCGTTTCTTGGGCGTTAATGGGTTAATTAAAAAGTACAGTTGAAACGGTTATAAAATAAGTAAGCGAAAATAAATGTCCAATTAAATTGTAATCTCGAAACAATAATAATACAATAATATACAATAATAATACAGTAATATACAATAATCATACAGTTACTTCGCGAAACAAGAAACTAGTCCGTAATTGCGAACCTTACGTGTGCCCGTATCAGCTGGAAACGGAAGAGTGATTTTCATTAGTCAGTGACGAATTATTGCAATTAACAATTAACATTTGTAGTTATATTCGCCATTATCATCATAAACGGCTAGTAGTTGAAAAATACAACATTTCTTCCCTTTAAACTATTTTTGTATCTCGGCCCGTTCAAAATTTGTGGAAAGAACAAAGTTTTGAACGGTGCGGTGGCTCCTTAAGAATGCATACCGCCAAATCGAGAAAATTTGTTTCGACTATTTTTACTGATTGACCTTTCATTGTAGCCCATTTTTATTTCTACGAATCTTTGTCCATGCCGCGCCGTAAGAAATTTTGAACGTTTACCTTTCGAGAGGGGACGTTTGGGCGGAGGGGGCGGGGAGTGGAATTTGCGAATATGCAATCGCATCATAGAACAAACTTATATTGACGTGGATTTAACCCGGAATGGCAAAAGGGTAGCTGATTATTCGATGCTTTTGGCTACAAAAATTAAAGGGCAGTTTCAACCCCTCAATTAAGATATATCGGAAAACCAAAAAAACCGCGGCCCCTCCTTGTTCAGCCATATATGTATGCAAATTCACATCCCAATCGGTTGAAAATTCTCGGGGGTAAGTATGAAAAGGTTCCATTTTTGTAATAAACAATATGAAATTTGTTGTTATCTGCATCGTTCTCATTTTCAATGTATAGTATACGGAAAAAGAAATGTTGCAATTTGAAATTTTTCCATATCTCGTACCGTTAAAGAGTTATCGACGAAAAACAAAAATCATCCCTATTTTCAAGGGTGCGTTTCACCTCTTAAATATTGGGTTCTGCGGACATAACAAAAATACGTGCCGCCTATTTTTATCAGCTCTACAAACATAAGAAATTTCCCTTCCATACCTTCGAGGCATAACCGATCGCAAAGGCAGGGTCCTTGAAAAACATAACGTGCGAGTCATCTTCAAACCTCAGAAGAAACTAGCACAAGTGGTTCCGAGTGCAAAAGGCCAAAGACCACCATTAAGTGCACCAGGAGTGTACAAGATAGCGTGTTCATGCGGTAAAGTGTACATATCAGAAACCGGAAGGAAGATCAGTACGCGGATCAAAGAACACCAACGGTGTATCAAATATGGCCATATTACACAATCAGCGCTGGCTGAACATTGGATGGAGACTGGTCATGCCATTCAGTTCGACAAAGCCCAAAGTCTGGCCCCATCAAACGGCTATTTTTCCGGGAGACACCGAGAAGGCTTGGAAATCCGAAAACATCCGGAAAATTTAAACAGAGATGGAAGGTATCACGTCAATCCTATTCGGCACATCATTCCCGGTTTTTTGATTGACCAGCTGATCAATTAAAACATCTGATTGGCTGGTTCAGCGATCTGGAACGATGACTGCAACTATATAAAGAATACCTGAGATACAAGAGCTTCAGTATCGGAGCTCTCAGCCCTGACGATGCAGACTGTAACGTTTGTGAAATGTCGGCACAACGCTGATCCTCAACACGGCCTCCATCCGGAAGCCACATACTCTTCTCACTACATAAAGAGCCGTGAAAGCCTTAAAACTAAAGTACCAAATTTCATCGAAATCGAAGGGGGACACCTCGCGACATTTCCTTGTAAGAGTGTACAAGAATAAAATGTTCTGTTATAGTTTTGTAGCACTGATGCGAGCGTCTAAAAAAGGTAGGTGGCTGGTCCGGTTGGAACTAGGATTAAACAATTTTGTTGAAAAATCACGAAATGGTGGACTTCGAAAAGAAGTGACTTTTTTTAGTGGAACTGGGGCCGTAAAATGGAAAGTTAGGGACGAAAAAAAGATCTTAGTTCCTACGAGAGCTATTGATGAGTAGAATAACATATCCAAATTTTAGCCGAATCGGTTAGATAGAAAAAAACGTAATATCCGAGCCGATCGTAAAAACGTTGTTTCGAGAACAACGCTTTTGAAGTTTTAACAACAGATTTATTATAGAAAAATCATACTTACACTAATCGTATAACCCTGGTGTGTATAATAAACCTTCAACATCTTCATAGGCCTCATTGTTGGTCAGTTTTTCTCACCTGCGACTAATTCTGGCAATTTTAGAAGCATAAGCTGCGTCCTTCTCCGCCTTCGAAATCCGAGAGATGTTGTACAGATTGGCGTAATCCATAGCGTGCGGGCCGATTGAGACCTCCATCGTCTCCATGGTTTTTCAACACAGGTAAAAATCCTTCATTGAAAGTGCATGCGGCTGTGCATGCAGCAATTTGAAGTGTCTTTTGGCCTACAAAACTGTGTTTGGGTGCTAAATTCCACACGCAATGGTTAAAAGCCTCGTTGTTGTTCTGCGTGTTTCTGCCCGAGCATATTTTCACAAGATCATCTGATGAAAGTTCTTCGTAAATAGGCTTTAAAATATTTGCAGTATTCTCATCAAAAGCAGGCGGATGAACAGAAGTATGTTGTTTGTTCTCGGCATTGCATTTTTGATAATTACATCATGAATCGAGGCCCTCAGAGCAAAGCATTCCTTTTGCCCGGAGGGCCTCGATTCGGATTTTCATCCGTAAAAATCAAATGTATCAAATCAAATACGTTGCCCACAGCCTTCTTCATTTCTTCAACTGAATTTTCATTTCTCATAATTGCTAACCCACAATAAACACCGAGTTTAGTCATTAACTTACTAGTTAATGCGAGATTCTTGACTTTTGAAGCCTCGCCATCCGCTGCGTTCTTTTTCGATCTGCGTTTTTTTGTCTGCGTCGCTTCTGTTCTCCTTCAGACTTTCTTTTTTCTTTAGCATCTTTTGTTTTTGAAGCCCCAACTTGTCTTTTGGCTTTTTCCAGCTGAGTAAGTGCTTTTTTTCGCTTCTTTCACGCGTCTGTACATGCGTTTTTCACGTGTAAAACACATTCACTTTTTTCGACCACCGGTTTGCCGTTCTTAACATCAGCTTCCAATAGATTTTTAAAGGTTTTGGAGCCGCCTTTACCCACAACCCTATTGTATTTCACATTGAACAAATCGATTGATCGTCTAAACATTTCTATTATGCCATCAGCCGCTATTTTTCCGGACCCAACTTCATGGGTTGTTGTACATTCAGCCTTGTAATCTTCGTATCATTCCAAATACTCGTCCGTTTCTTCTTTGCCTACCCAATTTTCACACGCTCTACATACCTTCGGTTTCACAACCAAATGTACTATTTTATTGGTAAACTTCCCAATCAAAGAAACAATTCCTAGAAGCGATGTAAAACCACGCTTCGCCCACGAAACATCTTCTGAAACTGTGATCTCGTCTTCGCGGTTGCCGTTTTTAGCGTTTGCTTCTTTTTCTTCTTGTACGGCTTTTGCACAAACTATTATATCCGCCATTTTTGCATAAACTATTTTATACCGCCATCACTGAACAAAAATGATTTATGCCTGAGAAACCAACACCAAGTAATCTCATTGTATACTGTTGATTTCATAGGTATTTCTTACTTTCGGACAAGAGTCAACAGTAAACATTGAATCGCAGTTACACTTTATACACAAAGTAAATCCCAATCCTACTTGTGATTTTTTCAAAAAGTTTACATCGCCGTTACACACTTTGCACTGTAACACATTTTGTAAAGCATCGAATACTAAACCGAAACACAGAAGAACATACGAAGAACATTCATCAATAACTGGCTCAAAATCATTTTAATTTTTTTTATTTTTGGGCAAAAATGCTAGCAAACCTGTATTTTGTTCGGTGGTATGTCTGTTGCCATGAACTCTTTCTTTGATCGCAGGATCTCCAGGACTTCTGGTATCGCGTTTCTTTCCTTTCTGATCGATTTTCACGCTCTTCGAAGGTGTTTACTCACAAAGTAATGAATGTACACTGACTGTTCGTTTTAAAGTTTGATATAACTGAGGTGCAAAATAAATGTATGTGAAGAAACAGGTCAAACTTGTAGTATACACAAAGGTATCCTACGCTCGAAGCAGGTATAAAGGTAACGCGCAAAGAAAAATAGAGGGGTCCGGCCGTTTGCAGCTGCCGTGCGGCTCAGCGCGCACTACGACGAGGCGCTCACGTATCGGTGCTATAACTTCGTCAATATTTCGAATTTCGGTCTAACATTTTTACAGTATATGCTTAATACATAGTACTTTCGAAATATGTATAAAAAAGTCGATTTTTCCAAACCAAGTTACCAGACTACGACTTTAAGCGCAGTTGCGGCGCGAGACACTGTTCGCAGGTTTGCCGCGCGTAGTCGATACGGAGCTTTACGATAGCCCATCCAAGCTACTGAGAGGTTACGCTTGTGCTGGATCGCACCTTGCCCGATGCAGCGGTCCATCAGCAGGTTCTCCTTACAACCTCCCAGCCCGGCATCCCTCTACATCTTCCAAGGCCCCATCGCTTCAATCACACTTTATTCCTCTGGGCCCAGAGAAGTTACTTCATCTTCAAATTTCAAACAGTTCTTACCTGCACTCCCCGACAATTGTCTAACAAGGAACACCACTCAAGTATCCGCCTTCGATTTTGTTGAAACTCATGTATGTCATAAAGCATTAAACACTGTTGAACACGTATCTTTTTTGTCGGCGGAAAAACAGTTTTCCGGGGAAAAACCACCTTTCAAAGAAAGGCGTGTCATTCCTTAAGGGGAGGTACCTGAGTAAATTTTTCTAGAAATCGATTTTTTCCTGTAGTTTGTAGTTCAAAGAATGTTGTGGATAAATGTCATGTAGAAATTCACAATATTGGAGAAGTTGTGGGTTATTCTGGGGGGCAGAACGTGAAGCGCGGTCGGTTGGGTCTGCAGCTATCGTGCTGGGGCCTTCTGTTATAGCGAGCAGGCCGTTATCGTTTATCCTACAGGAGTGAACAGTATTTTCTATTCTGTCCATCGTTAATGAAATCGATAAAATGAACCGTAAATACCAGCGAAATAAAACTCTACAAAGGATAGAGCAACGTCGAAGATCCGTAAAGACAATCCTCCGAGAAAAAGATGGCGGTAGAGTGAGTGCTTCGGTAAAAAAAAAATCGGAAATCAATAGATTTAGAACCGAGTGCAGAACACGATATCGAATACGTTTTGCAGAATTTTGTGACTGGTTTTCGCTTATCGGTGAACACGTGAAATGTAAAGACTGCGGACAGACAATTACCATCACGAAAACCTCCACTCCGTGGCCTTTGTTTAAAAAAAAAAAAAAATAGAACGTCCATCCTGTGAGCCCCGAAGTGTATCCTCCTGCTCATATATTTCAAACGCGTACGAAATAAATACGAGATTTATTTTCGCTATGAGGATGATTGGAATTGGTCTGACAAGGAACATCCCTCAGGTGACACCCTTCGACTTTGTTGAAATTCGGATATGTTATAAAGTACCGTAAAGTAAGCGATACGTTTTTTTTATCGCCGGAAAAACAGTTTTAAGGGGTGAAACCACCCCTCGAAAAAAGTAATCTCTAGGGGTAATATAGCAGTTTCACACACAAGGAGTCCACCGATTTTAATGAAACGAAAACGAAAATTCTTCTCATCCGAAACAATGAAAAATCCACTGTAGTGAGAGTGCAAAAAAAATTAAGGGGTGAACCACCCCTATATTTACTTTTTTCACTCCACACGGCGAAATATTGCATGGAAATCAACAAAATAGGGTTTATTTTAAAGAGGGGAACAAATTTAAGTGTACGTGTTTTTGCGCAATCGCCGATCCGCAAGCTTAACGGGGTAAACCACCCCTTACATGAATTAAATCGGCGAGGTCGTATTTTTCTTTTCAAAATATTGGCACTGATATAAAGTAATCCTAAAACATGGAATTTAATATTTTCTCACGCTTAAACCTTATCGCCCTTTTCTTAAGTGTAAACTACCCCCGCGTAATTCCATTTCATTTGCGGTTTAAGCAAATTTTCAACGCGTATGCTTCGAAATTGTTATGAAACCCATCGGTCATATGAATTTTATGTTTGGGTATACATGTATATATGTGGATTGAATTTGGGAAGAGGTGTGTAGTGAGCTGGGGTGAAAGGGGGGGAGCTACCCCTTAATCATATATTCGAATTGGGACTCCCTCGACTTTGATTCGGAAGCATTCAGAAATACACATACATTTCTATTATAACTAATTATATATTTTATCACGATACTTTACAGAATAAATCTAGAGGGGTTACGAGCGAAAAAAAATGGTTTGCTCGCTTCAAAATATCAATGCGTAAGATTATCTTTCTTTATTTTATGCGGATGTCTGCGCCTCATTTTAATGATATATCACGCTGAATAAAGGTGTTTACACGTGCATATGGGAAATGATAAGATACACTCCAGGCCAAAAGTTTGGGTTCACCCCACGAAATTCCGAGCCGCACGAAAAGTTCGCTAACTTAGTGAAAAATACAGATAATCGAATTTCCAAAGCGGTATTTTAAAAAGCACATATCAGGCTTCATTTTTCTTTTTTTATAACAATGTTTGCGATTTTTTTTAGCTCAGTGCACTGGTTTGAAAATGGCCATGTTTTACTTGTTTGGCTTTTTTCAATTGGTTGCACAGCTTCCAGAAATTTTTTCCGTTATTTTTTTTTTGAATATCCTTGAAACGGTAACCAATTGCTTCAATTTCATTTTTTAGAAAATTACGTGCGATTTTTTTTAAGAGTTATGTCGCATCCGGAAGGGATGAGAGCATAATATTTTCGTTTCCCTCTTTGTTGCCTACGCCCAGCGCAATAGCATGGAATGAGCGTAAAAAGGGGTAGTGCGTGGGAAAATATAGAATTAAGGAATTGACGCGATATTTCGGTATTGAGGAATAATTCGATAGAATTGGTGTACGATTGACACTATGTTATATATTATAAGATTACTAGACGGGTTAAAGTGATCAGGCCTACGATGAATGCAGAATATTGCAAGTTGAATATTGAATATTGAAGAATGAATACAGAAAAGAAAAAGGTATGGTTAGCTTACATTGATTGTGTTTGACGCTCGGTCGCTCGCTCGCTCGCTTGCGTGGATATTTGTTGTCGCTCGCGTTACAAGGGTCTTCGCTCTTGGCCTGGTAAGACCGCTGGTACAATTGCTGGTAAGACGCTCGCAGGATTTTACGCTGGACGTGTATATACTCGACATGTTTACTATGATGGGCACTACGCGTAGATAGAAATATGAACGGCGCGCAAGGTCGATGAATTGAGATTGATAATCAGGGACCGATGATAGAAATTATACAAGTGTAAAATAAAACTTTTGTGACTCGAAAAATGAAGACGGTTCGTATGAAGGATAATCGGAGATATTCGTTAGGCTTCTGGGTTAAGATTTGATATTAGGAGTGATTCGGTTGACGCAAATATTGGTTGACGGAAGACTAAGTTCTGAATTTGATGAAGATTGTCGGGAGACTGGGATTGAGACTCGATAGAAGAACTTGATTTGATGGTGGTTGACGGGAGACTGGGATTGAGACTCGATAGAAGAACTTGATGGGATGGTGGGTGACGGGAGAATAGGATTGAGACTTGGTAGAAGAACTTGATGTGAGGGTGGTTGACGGAAGACTGGGATAGAGATTCGATAGAAGAACTTGAGTCGATGGTAGTTGACGGGAGACAATCTTCGGTTTGTCTTCTTAGAAATAATGGCGCTGGTGGGAGGGGGCAATTTCGCTTTGTTAACGGAACGTGCATGAGGTGTGTAGTCGAAATTCGCGCTAAGTCGTTCGCGATAGCGCGGCGACCGTTTGATTCGGACGGCCGGATGTTTTCATACTCCGCTCTGGTTACCGGGTCGTAAATTTTTTGGAGTGAGTGCCTGTTTGATTTTTTTGAGCTGCGGCTTTTCGTGGAATATTTGCCTGAGATCATGTTCTTGTTGAAAGCCAATGTGATAGGAAAAGTCAATGACTGTGGCGGTGCTGCTATCGTATATACATCGCTATGATTTGAATATGCTCGTGGAACGTACGCAAGTTCCGTTTAACGCTGTTACGCGTCTTCTTCTTAGATTTATACATTTAATACGCTTCTGACGGCAAATGAGGATATTGGCAATAACCGAGATGAAAAAAACCTAGATGAGAGAAGGGACATTCGCTAGGATGTAACACCTCCCCGGTTGAAGATTGAGCGTCCCGCTCAATCATTATGAATGTTCCAAAGGTTATGTCAATATCGTCATCAGCCTATTCTTGAACGGTTGCGGTGTCGGTAGGTACAATTTTTGGATTAGAGTATTTTGTAGACTATAAAAAAAGGAAAGTATGTGTATGATATTATTGGATACATGATCTTTGTTTGATAATGGTTTTGGTTATTGTATGTCTAGATCTTTGTATGAGGTTTTCTTTGTTGTCCGTTAAAAAAATTATATATATATATATTTTTGCCATGAAATTGATGTGTACGTGTTTTCTCCTTTTTTATTTTGCGTGATGCATAGGTACTGTGTTATTTACTTTGGCCTATCTTACTTGAGGAGGTTAAAAGAACGATGACAAAAAGAAAATTATTAGCATAATCAGAAATATCGTAAGTTTTCTCGTGCGAACTTAAGGAAAGGAGTGCGGTTTGGAGGATTTGTTGTTTTCTGAATGATCGGAGATTTCGGGGTACAGATTATGTGTTGCAGCGTTGGTCTTGGCCCTCTGGTTCAGCTGGAGGGGCAGATACGAGTTGATGAAGTTCTTGACCACACTCTACATCCGTTGATGTTTTCTTCTTGGGTCGTGTAGCGAGGTGCATCAGGAGGTGCGTAACCGAGTCCCATACTGCACCGACGAGATAACTTCACCAGCCGTCCACAGGGTGTAGTCTGTATGCATGGATCGCCGTATCTACGAGGACCTTGATCGCTCGCACGACGAGTGAGGTTCGGGTGAAACCAGCCCTTGCTGTACCGAATTCAGTGAACTTTTCCAGGTACGGTTCCAGGTGCAGTCCGCTTGGTGTTATAGATAGTTGTTATCGAGGAAATTTAACAACTTCTCCCCTTGATTGACAGTGTTTTGACCGCTGATGCCCCGTGTCATATTGTTTACGACAGCGGGTTTCTCCACGGGAAACATTACGTATTCTCGTACGTTGTCGATATTTTCTATAGAATAGATCCCATATGATGCTGGTGATCCTGGGTCGGTATATCGCCGAGTAGACTTCGTTGTCGATTTCGTGGTTGCAGGTGGTGTGGCTCCGACCGGAACAGGGATGAACTTGTACCAGGTGTCTCCGAAGGGGCAAAAGGGGGGAAGTAAGGAATTGCAGTTTGAGGTTTTTTGGTAATATACGCGTTCGAGGAATAAGGAGATATATTTTGCTCCCACGAGTGACAGGCAGTTGATCGTAGAATTCTTTTAACCTGATCAGATTTTCTTGTATTCTTATACATTGAATAACGTGTACTCTTTCGCCAGAAAGTACTGCCGTATACGTCGGTTTTTTTGCTAAATTCTATACAATTTGTCCGAGGTTTGGATCGCTGATAACAATTGTTTGGAGCACTCGGCGTTATTTTTCCGCCGTTGCGTAGGAATATCGTAATATGAAGATTTGCTAATGTAATATAATTACTACGTATATAAATTTCAAATGCATGTCGGCAATTATACCTAGGTCCGCGACGGGAAATCTCTTTTGAATTGTGAAATAGCTAGTTCGGCGAGTTTTCAACATAAACGTGTTCGGATGTTCTGTACTGAGGATACTGTAATTAAAAATTTGAACTTTTTCTCTGGTTACAATTGCAAAGGTGATGTCGTTAAACGTTACAGAGTAGGTTGATAACGGCCATCTGAAAAATAGGTTAATTATTATGATTATTTATTTAATTAGGATTAAAATCGGTTTTTGAGACACCCTTGTGTCCTTCTGGGTCATATGGCTTACCCGTTGGTTCGGTGAAATAAACCGGATTATCGTTTCGAAAATGGAACAACTGTTTGGTGTCGACGCAATTAGCAATTTTTGATGCTGATATTTTTCTTTCCTCCGCTGGAGGATTCTCGGTTTCAAAGGGTTATAAATCGAGAGAGTTGAAATCTGAATTTGTCGAATTATCGGAATTGGGATCGGCGTGGTTTCTGGAGCGATGGATTGGAAGTGCTTTGCCCTGGTCAGGGCCCTCAGCTGATTTCGGGGCAATGCCCTCCGCGGGTCGACTAGTGCGTTTGGGTTTTACTATCTCGGTCTCCGTCTCGTCGACGCTACTCTCTGCGTAATCTATGGGTTTACGAATTCAACGTGTAAGGTGTCGAGTTTCGGAATGCGCGTCTACGCGTTCGGCCGCAGGCACATTGGCCTTGACGGTATCGTAGTCGCTACATGATTCGTGCACTTGTTCTATATCGCTCTTCGCTTGAGAGCGAGTGACGATGTTTATATTTTCTTACGCCGGACGAAGTGGACATCTGCTTGAACGGTAAAGGTTGTTTGATTTTTTTTCGGCATTGCTATCTCTAGTCTGGTCTAATTTACGTGCCAAATGTTGTAACATGATTTTCGAATTTTCGATTATATCCGATGTTGTCTTAGAGATGACGATAGAATTTACGTTTGTTCGCGAATTTGCTTTTGTAATTGGAATTTGATTCGAGTTTTGTTTCATTTTCTCCTTCGTTTTGGTTTTTATTTTAATTTGTTTTTGTTTGGTTTTTCTTCATCATTGCTCTCACTGGAGCGTTGACAAAGTTTTACTTCGTCGTTATTGTCGATTTTTATTTATTTATTTTTATTAGCCACTACTGGGCTCTGGATCGGCGTAGTTGTCGTGCAATCTACGTCCAAATTAGGATTAGCATCGCGAGAAATTTGGATCAGCATCGCGAGAAATTGGATCAGCATTCCGAGAAATTGGGATTAGCATCGCGAAAAATGGGATTAGCATCGCGAGAAATTGAATTAGCATCGCGAGAAATTAGATTAACATCGCGAGAATTTGGGATTAGCATCGCGAGAAATTAAATTAGCATCGCGAGAAAATGGATTAGCATCGCGAGAAAATGGATTAGCATCGCGAGAAAATGGATTAGCGTCGCGAGAAATGGGGATTAGCATCGCGAGACATTGAATTAGAATTGAAGATTGTCGTGCCATCGGGTCTGTTTGTTTTTGTTTTGTTTTTCTTCGCCATTGCTCTCACTGAAGTGTTGGCAAAGTTTTATTTCGACGTTTGTCGATTTTTTAAATTTTGTATTGGACACTACCGGGCTCTGGACCGGCGTAGTTGTCGTGCAATCTACGTCCGAATTAGGATTAGCATCGCGAGAAATTGGTTTTAGCATCGCGAGAAAATGGATCAGCGTCGCGAGAAATTGGGATTAGCATCACGAGAAATTGGATTAGAATTGGAGATTGTCATGCAATCTGAGTTTTTTCTTCATCATCGCTCTTGCTGAAGCGTTGACAAAGTTTTATTTCAACGTTTTCGTCGGTTTTTTTTGCCACTACTTCGCTTTGGACCGGTGTAGTTGTCGTGCAATCTACGTCCGAATTAGTATTAGAATCTTGAGGTGGATAGACATGTACGCAGATTGTCGTGCAGTCTGACTTTGTTTTTTGTTTGCTTGTATTTTCCACGATGTCGAATTCCTGTAGTTTGATGACCGGCACCATCAGTCGTACGGCGTCATTTGTGGGGTTGAAAACCTTCAAATAGGCCTTTCCGTCGATGTTTGTTACCGGGCAGTCGCCGGCGTAAACACCCTTACGGATTTTTAAAGGCGGGATTCCTTTAACGTGCGGTTTTCAACTCTCATGTGGAAAGAGGTTTCGAACACGCAGGGATTTCTACTACCTTGACGGGTTCGTTTGTTCGTTCGAACGGCCATGCCTTGCGAAGGACATTTATCGGCTGTGTGCCCTGAGTTTTTACATAATCGGCAGTTTGTGACGCGGGAATTCTGATCGGTGTAGAACCTGTCGGCGGTGTGACCGAGGTTTTTGCAAATTTGACAAATGACCGAGCCTTGCTCGTTGGGTTTTTTTCTGCACTCGTTGGCACTGTGGCCTTGACCTTTGCAAATTTGGCATGTAAGGGTCGCGAATCGACAGGTTTCTGTAGTGTGATTGTCCTTTTTGTACACGTTACAAAATTTTACGTATCTTGACCGGACAAACGCTCCGATTATTTCCCTTGTCTTTTTCCTGATTTTTGCGGTGAAATCTACGAGAACTGTCGTTGGCTGTTTGAAAAAGATGACCGAGTTCTCCCAATAATTGTATTTCAGATTTATTTGGTGTATATACATTTTTTACGAATTTAGTCAGTGCTTCTATCGTTTTGAATTTGGTCCCATGGATTGCTTCTCTAGCTTGATTTTTCAATTTGTATCTAATTATTTTCGCTAAATATTTTTCGGCTTCGGGAGGGAGCATATCTTTTGCATCCTCGCACCCGGTTATGAATTCTGATAAAGGGATATTCTGTCCGTCGAATTCGGGGACGCAGCGTATGGCGTCTCTTAGGGATATTAACTGGTTTGTTTCTAACGTCGTCATTGTTTTTGTGGGTTTGTTTTCGATTTTTGAGAATTTTTGTAATTTCTTGATCGATCGTTTAGAAGGTTCCAAACCAGGTAACAAATCCGATATATCAATTTCCGAATCACTTATGGACGTTGGATTAATAAGCACATTCCCTTTCTAAGATCCCGGACGAGCCCCCAAAAATTAATATGTCGCATCCGGAAGGGATGAGAGCATAATATTTTCGTTTCCCTCTTTGTTGCCTACGCCCAGCGCAATAGCACGGGATGAGGGTAAAAAGGGGTAGTGCGTGGGAAAATATAGAATTAAGGAATTGACGCGATATTTCGCGTCAACATCACTATTGTATTGACACTATGTTATTTATTATAAGATTACTAGACTAGAAAAAGGTAAGATTACTAGAATACTATTTATTATAAGATTACTAGACTAGAAAAGGTAAGATTACTAGAAAAGAAAAAGGTATGGTTAGCTTACATTGGTTGGGTTTGACGCTCGGTCGCTCGCTCGCTCGCTTGCGTGGATATTTGTTGTCGCTCGCGTTACAAGGGTCTTCGCTCTTGGCCTGGTGCCCTGGCTGGTTCAATTGCTGGTAAGACGCTCGCAGGATTTTACGCTGGACATGTGTATACTCGACGTGTTTACTACGACGGGCACTACGCGTAGATAGAAATATGAACGGCGCGCAAGGTCGATGAATTGAGATTGATAATCACGGACCGATGATAGAAATTATACAAGTGTAAAATAAAACTTTTGTGACTCGAAAAATGAAGACGGTTCGTATGAAGGATAATCGGAGATATTCGTTAGGCTTCTGGGTTAAGACTTGATATAAGGAGTGATTCGGTTGACGCAAATATTGATTGACGAAAGACTAAGTTCTGAATTTGATGAAGATTGTCGGGAGACTGGGATTGAGACTCGATAGAAGAACTTGATTTGATGGTGGTTGACGGGAGACTGGGATTGAGACTCGATAGAAGAACTTGAGTCGATGGTAGTTGACGGGAGACAATCTTTGGTTTGTCTTCTTAGAAATAATGGCGCTGGTGAAAGGGGGCAATTTCGATTTGTTAACGGAACGTGCAGGTGTGTAGTCGAAATTCGCGCTAAGTCGTTCGCGATAGCACGGTGACCGGTTGATTCGGACGGCCGGATGTTTTCATACTCCGCTCTGGTTACCGGGTCGAGTCAGGCAGACTTCTCTTTGTCCCCATGCGGATGGCTAACGTAAAGTTTTTGGAGTGAGTGCCTGTTTGATTTTTTTGAGCTGCGGCTTTTCGCGGAATATTTGCCTGAGATCATGTCCTTGTTGAAAGCCAATGTGATAGGAAAAGTCAATGACTGTGGTGGTGCTGCTATCGTGTATATATCGCTATGATTTGAATATGCTCGCGGAACGTACGCAAGTTCCGTTTAACGCTGTTACGCGTCTTATTCTTAGATTTATACATTTAATACGCTTCTGACGGCAAATGAGGATATTGGGAATAACCGAGATGAAAAAAACCTAGATGAGAGAAGGGAGATTCGCTAGGATGTAGCAGTTATGATTGTTTTTACCTAAAAACGACCATTTTCAAAAAAGGCAGCTCAACTAAAAAACTTTTAGGTTTAAATAAAATTGTCAGGAGGGAAAAAAATTGCGTACAATGATGTTTAATCGACTAGAATTTTTTTTAAATTTCCCTTCGAATTTTTTTTCCTCACTATTTTGGGTCGAGCATCTAATAATTTAAGTGGCTGAAACTCGTAGATTATTAAGTTCGGGCTCAATTATCACGGGAGAAAATCTTCTTATTCGAACATTTTGAGCCTTTTATAATGTTTTCTAAATTTTTTTGCCACATTTTTTTATAATTTTCGTAGCATCCTCATACCATGATGGATCCATCGCCGTGTTTGACCGCGTCATTGTAAACATGGTGTGACCACCACAATCGCCAGATCTGAATCCGATCGAACTGCTTTGGGACCAGCTTGATCGAAAAATACGGATGACCTGCTCCACATCCGCCGAAGATTTGTGGAGTAAATTTCCAGAGGCATGGTTTACCCTGGAGCAGGCAGAGATCGATAAACTTATCGGCAGAATACCGCGACTCGTTAATGCAGTGCTAAATGCAAAAGGCGGCTTTTTCGACGAGAAATTCGTTCAAATGAAGTAAGACAATTAATATAAATTTCTTTTTCTTTCTCTTTTTTTTTGACAATTTTACAAATTTCGACCAAAAAAGGTGGCAAAAGAATTTTGAAAGTACTATAGAAGGCTCAAAATGGTCAAATAAGGAGATTTTCTCCCGTGATAATTGAGCTTAAACTCAATAATCTACGAGTTGAACCACCTAAATTATTAGAGGCTCGACCAAAAAAGTGAAAAAAAAAATTTCGAAAGAAAATTTTGAAAAAATTCTGGTCGATTCAGCATGATTGTACGCAACTTTTTTCCCTCCTGATAATTTTATTTAAACCTCAAACTTTTTAAGCTGCGCCGCTTTTTTTGAAAATGCTCGCTTTTGCTTAAAAACAATCATAACTCCCTAAAAAAAAATCGCACGAAATTTTCTAAAAAATGAAATTAAAGCTATTAGTTACCATTTCAAGGATATTCAAAAAAAAATAACGAAAAAAATTCTAGAAGTTGTGCAACCGATTGAAAACAGCCAAAAAAGTAAAAAAAACGGCCATTTTCAAATCGGTGCACCGAGCTAAAAAAAATCGCAAAAATGTTTCTAAAAAAGCAAAATGAAGCCTGATATGTCCTTTTTGAAATTCCGCTTTGGAAATTCGTTTATCTTTATTTTTCACTAAGTTTTCAAACTTTTAGTGCGGGTCGGAATTTCGTGGGGTGTACCCAAACTTTTGGCCTGGAGTTATTGGCCTGGACAGATTGCTTATTGATTTTTTTCGTCGCCGAAATGGCTATGGAGAACACGCCGTCGTTCACTTTGAAATTTTGAAAAATAAATTCTCCCAAACTGATATGTAAATTGGGATGAAATATATTGTGTGCATTCAGGACGATGGCCCCGAGAGTCTCTTGAGTGTCATTTTGGAAACCAATATGTCATCCTGGAGGAATCGCGGTATAAAAATTTTGACTATATTTCTCGCCCTCATGTGTCACATGGTACGTCTTCTATTTCGCCTTAACGGAGAAGTTCTCTTTAGGGAAAGTACATTCGCTTTTTTTACTGTGTATGCAATTGTTTATAGTAAAATTTATTGTCACTGACGTTTTTATAATAGATGAACGGTCGTTTAATACAGTGATTGTTGCATATCTTTTTTGGTTGTAATGTAAAATCAACTTATTATTTGCAAGGAATTATTATAGCCATACGTCATCAAATGATTTTCTTATGACCTATCATGATATTCTTCGTGTATGTACAGGGTGCGCCAGAGAAACTTACTTATTTGAAAGGTCAATAAAAACAAAAGTACTTCAATTATTGTTTTAATTTTTTTTTTTTTTTTGAGAATACAATATCCCTATTTTTTTTTCATGCAGTCTTGAAAATGACATCGGATAAATGGCGACCCCCATTGCGCATACACTGATGAAGTCGATTTTTCAAATTCGTATCCACTCTTTGCAGCATATCAATCGGTATGTTGGCTTCCACATTTCCGGCTGCGTCAACAAGCAAAACATGCGTTATTGGTGTGGTGTAAATCCACGTGAGCTTCGCCAGAAGCCACTTAATTGTGAGCGAGTTACTGTCTGGTGTGCGATGTCGGTAATGGGAATAATTGGTCCTTATGTTTTTGAAGAAAACGAACGCGCAGTTACCGTGAATGGAGCTCGTTACAGGAACATGATCGAGGAATTTTTTCTTCCAAGTCTCGAAGAAATGAACGTTAGGAACGTGTGGTTTCAGCAAGATGGAGCCACAGCACACACAGCACGAGACTCAATGAATTTGTTGCGACAACATTTCCCCGACCGCCTCATCTCTCTCAGAGGCGATCTCCAATGGCCGGCACGCTCTCCAGATTTGACTCCATGTGATTTCTTTTTATGGGGTTATTTGAAATCTCTGGTTTATGTCGATCGTCCACGGACCATAGCACACCTCAAGAACAACATTCGCGACGCCATTGCCAACATACCGATTGATATGCTGCAAAAAGTGGATACGAATTTCAAAAATCGACTTCATCAGTGTATGCGCAATGGGGGTCGCCATTTATCCGATGTCATTTTCAAGACTGCATGAAAAAAAAATTGGGATATTGTATTCTCAAATAAAAAAAAATTTAAACAATAATTGAAGTACTTTTGTTTTTATTGACCTTTCAAATAAGTAAGTTTCTCTGGCGCACCCTGTACAATAGTTACTAACAGTCAGGGTTTATACGTCCTGCAATAATGGTATTCATTAAAAAATGCTTTAAATATAACGAATTTTTACACCACGAACATCTGATAATCGTTACATTATTACAACGGGGTATTTTACACCGTGTTTGCGATTCAGAAAAACCAAATGTTACAGGATTCTCAAAGTGTTCCGGTTTTTTCGATACATGATTACTTTTGTACCACGAATATTTGAAAAGATTAGAATATCGCGGTGACGAACGTTCATTGTGCGTCAGGGATTGCAGTTTAATTATATTATTCCTCAAGTGTAAATTTATATCAAAATCTAATAATAATTACACTGTCTGAAAAACGTCGGACGAAATTTTTCCATACTCTGAATCCAACTACATCCAGCGGTTGAATTTTTCCAGTTGTGCCTTTCGGAATAATCATTAGGATTACATTCTTGTTGAGTGGAGTCGCTTCACGGATGAATTTCCGGCAATGTGCGCTCCAAGAGTCTATCAAAAGTACGCTGTTACTCCCGACATCAGGGAAGAAAACCTTTTTCATCCATGTTTTAGAATGTTCTGTTAAAACGAAACACATTTTATATTTACAGAAATCTATGTTGAAATCAAACAGATTTTTTATCAATCAAAAACGATGGTCTACACATTATTATTTATGCGAATACATATCAGAAGTAATTTTTCCCTATTTGGATGCCATCACAAACACGTTTTCGGTTCAGAATAATTCTATTTCTACTCTCGGTCCAAATTCGCCTTTCATCTCCTTCAAAACAATGGAAAGTGGGGACAGTAACTTCCCATCAGCGCTTATAGTAGGTTGGATTGTATAGCTGTGGGTCGTTGAAGAGACAGACTACAACGCAAGCAACTGTCTTCATTCTTTCCGTTGTTAGCGTGCGCCCCGAATGGATCTCGAGTTGAAAACCCCTTTGATCCGAATTGTACACGTTTTCCGCTCCATACTTTTCGATTAGCGGTACAACATCAGCTACGAATTTTTCTGCGTTTTTTTATAGAAGTCCTTCTCCTTCCATCGTTTTTCGTGTTACAAATTCATTAATTTTCCTAGATACAATACGGTGCTATTTTTTGAAGTTCTATAGCCAATCATGAGATGCTTTAAATCGTAGATCCTCAAAGTTTATCTCCTTTTGAACTTGAAGTGCTAACTTCTGAAGATCAATATCATGTACAATAACACCAGAATCTATAGCGGTTTCCATATTTTTAAAAGTATGTTCAGAAATTTGCATCAGCTTTTCTTTATAAATGCCACCTTTATTTAACTGATGCGCCCAGCGGTGCAATTGTCGCTTCGACTGAACAGATTTGTATTTTTGACGGACGTTGTGTACGCTATTATTTTTGGTCTTGCCAGATCTCCAGTATGCAACTGCTTTTTTTATACCCATAGCTCACCTGATCATCAGTCGAACAGGTTTGTGAATCACTATCACTGGTATCTTTTACCCAGATAGTATCTTCAACGGCAGTGGCATCGTGCCGTCTAAATGGTTCTTGAAAATCCAGTGTTTCCTCTTCGATCATTTCAACTTCATTATAGTTTTGCATAGTATCGATCAAAATGGTGTCGAACTTGTCAGCCAGTTCAAGTTCGGCGTTGTTAACTGGAGTTTGAGCAATATTCATCGCTTCAAATGTAGCAAATAGTAGAATATTAATAACGATGATTGGAATTATTTTCATCTTTGGTAAAAATAGTATTAACACGCGTAAAACACTGATCGGTGCTTATCTTGACGTGGACTGAATGAAGACGAAAGTCTTATAAAGCAAGGCACCGAAGAATGATAATCGTAAAGTGCAATACAATACGTCATTATATATTGATTCAGCGAGGAAAGACGCAATTAGATTGAACGTTATCTCATGTAGTGAGCGTTATGATTAGATACGAACGATAAACGGATTCAAGTCGGGTATGTCGAGATATCTGTACGTTATCATTTCGCATACGCACTCGTCAAGACTCAATAGGTAATCAAAAAATTGAAGCGCAGATATCCGAGTACGATAATTTATAAAGCGTAATCAAGAAAGTAATCAAGAAAGAGTTTACTCTTTCTTGATTGCGTCACAAGAAAATATTTATATTGTGATGTCGGGATGGACACTTTTATTATAATTTTGGAGGAAAGGAGTGACTGACTCGCTCCAGAACTCCGTTGTAGGACGGAATAACTCGGTTAACACGGATTGAGCTACTTGAGACGGATTTATTCAAATAATTGACGGACAGAGATACGGCGTTGTTCAGTATTCGGAGACTCACTGACTATCTTAGCTTAGAACGAAGGTAACTTATAGTGATGGAGTGTGGGAAAATCGAGATGGTGGGAGGAAGGACCTACGTGACGTCGGGAACGTTGGCCATCGGTTTCATGAGAACTTGATAAACCATATTGGCGAATGAAAAGTTACGTCATTCCTAATACGACTGGCCGGACGTTGTAGATGATGTGGAAGCGCCGCTCATGAAGATCCAGGTGCATCAAGGAGGGCCTTCGTAATAGGTTTTCCAAGAATTTGGAATGCCATGCGTGGGAATGATATTCCAAATTTAGGTCGACGGATGCTATAAATTTGGTGAAAGGCCACTTGCACATATGTATCAGTAGTATGGATCGTAGAAAGAAAATAGGGAGAAGAACGACCCAGGAAAAAATAGAGGGCCTCATTACACCTCCCCCCTTATTTGAGAAAATTCATAAAAGAAGATGAATATTTCTTTAAATTAATACGAGTAGAGTGCGGCCGTGTTGATAATACGAGATGTTAAGGAATCGGCTTCGACTCGGCCAGTGAGATTTCCAAGGTCGTGGTGGAAAGAAAAAGGGAGTTTTTTTCCGTTTACGTTTCGATCCTTGGTTCGGATCCTCTTCAGAAACTTTATTTGTTCTACAAATTTCATGATACAAATTATATTAATAGAGTTTACAGATTTTGTATAATTGTACTTTGTGTTATAAATAACTTTTAAATGTGTTATAATGATTTGTGTAAATTTTGTGTTAGTTTTTTCTCATAATTTTTCAATCATGGTGATATTGTCTGAGTGATTATTTGTAAAAAGTTAATTTATTCTTTTTGTTGAGTAACAAGGGTGGTGTGTGAGAGTGTGATGTTGTGAGAAAGATAAGAATTATGTTAGATGACGAACCTGAATATTGTCGATATTTCTAGTTTTCTTTGGTTTATGCTTGGAGGCTGGTTGGTGTAGACAGTATTTGTGATAATAAAATACTGTCTCGTGAGGTTGAATCAGAGGATTGATTCGGGACCGTTCTTATTCAATTGACAAGCTTAATCGTTTTTCAGCGATTGTATTATCTGTGAGAAATTGGTATAATGAAAGAAACTTTAGTTCGATCTACTGTCTTGATTAATGATATTAATGAGATGTTGTGAGAAAGTGGTAATTATCTATTGAAATAAAATGAATATATCCCCGCAAGCACAAAGAAGAAAATTAGAAAAATGTTTCTCTGCTCTGCATGTCGAGTAGTAACGTCCCAGAGAGTTCGAGAAAGCCTAAGTGGCGAATTTAATGTTTCTGGAGAGAGGGAGAATGATCCTTTGTCAGTGCCGTGTCAAGAGTTTGAGGGTACCCGTGTCATGTTAAGAGTTATTTAAAAAAACAGAATAAATGTATCGAGTCAGAGATTTTGAGGTTAATGTGTTATGTCAAGAGCTTTTAAAATTGAGTTACGAGTTTAAAAATTGATGTGTGTAGTTATGGTGATAAAATATTATTATGATTATATTATTGAGTTGTACATTGAGCTTAGCTTATTTATGTCAGTTCTAAAATTTATGGCATTAGGATGCGCTTTGATTTGAATCATTTCTAGGATCAAATTTTTTTTGAGCCATTGTTCATTGTTTAAAATTTTTACATCATCAAATTTGAAATCGTGTTTTTGTTCTATTGCGTGCTGTGCTAAAGCTGTGTGTATTGTGTTAGTGTGTTTTAGGCTATTTTTGTGTTCATTGATTCTGTTTTTAAGGTATCTTTTTGCTTGGCCTATGTACAAGGTTACAATCATTACAATCAATTTTGTACACTATGTTAGATTTTTTGTTGTTATCTGTTTTGTCTTTGGTGGAACCTGTGATCGATAAGATGTTGTGTTTGTTGTTTGTGACTAGTGTTATATTATTGTAGAGAAACTTTATTTGCTCTAAGTGAAAGAGAGTCGAGGGAGTGCGAATTGAATAAAGGGTTTAAACATATCAGTGATGTTTCTATTCAGTGATACGGGTTTATTCAGTGATACGGGATTCTATTCAGTGATACGGGTTTAAACATATCAGCGATGTTTCTACAACGGCGTCTGTCATTAAACTGACTTATTTTCTTTTTCACAGCTGACCACACATTTGCTCGCTCCAATCAACAATAACAAAACACGCTATATTTTCTGTTTTCTTCTTTTCTTTACGTTCCCACACTCGGCCGTCCTGCTTTACCATTCGCCCTCGAACGGATTCATTCATGAACAGAGTCCTCATCTTCCATGTCATCGTATTTCTTCCAGAACTTCATATGATCAGCAGCGGTGGAGGTTTGCAATGGACCCTCGTGATGACCCACTTTTTTTTACTACATACCGATCATTTTTAGAATTCGGGAAACTTCGTACGGGCCAAGGAACTTTGCCGCGAATTTAAGACCAGGGATTCGTTGTGTCCTTTTAATTGCTACTAAATCTCCTTCCTTATAAATCTGAGCCGCTTTCCATTTTCGACTATATCCTTTGCGATTTTCCTCCTGCGTCTTTTGTATGCGCGTTTTAGCAAACTCTCGTATTTCGTTTCGGCTATCGCTGAATGTTGTTATCAATTCTTTTTCTATCAATTCCTTTAATGACGGGTCCTCTCGCATACGCGGATTCATCCCAAACATCACCTGAAATGGTCTGCTACCGATACTTCGGTGATACGTCTTATTAATGCATTGTTGCGCGAGGCTTATATGTTTATGCCACTCCGCTTCCTTGGACGCAGCCAGTTTCGTCACGAGAGGAATCAAAACGCGATTAGCTCGTTCGACTTGTCCATTTCCTCGTGAAATTCCAGTTGCTATTAACACGTGCTGAGTTTTGTCGTTTTTGCAGTAATCTTCGAATTCCTTTGACGTAAACGCTGTGCTCCTATTAGAGATAATTCGCCGAGGATTCCCAAAAATAGCGGATTGTTTTCTGAGACGATCGATTACTTCTGCGGCGCCGGTCGACTTCGTCGAATACAACCATGTGAACTTCGTAAAACTTTCAACGACAACAAAAATGTGTTTGTAGCTTTTTTTTGTTGATACAAGTGGACCTAAGTGATCGACGTGAAACGTATCGAGAGGAATTGTTTCTTTTGCTATCGGGTTTAAAAATCTTTCTTGTTTCCCCTCCTTTTTTTCGGCCATAATGCAATCTACGCAATTTTGGATGACCTTATGCATTCTCTCGCGTAGATTCAGGATCCAGTAATCCTTGTTCACGATAGCCTCCGTCTTTGACACAGAGAAATGTCCTTTCTCGGGCGCTCGTAGTATTATGTAAGTACAGAGCATTTTTGGAACTACTAGACGAATATCGTGATCAACTTCTTTGAATAGAACGCCATCTCGCTGAATGTATCCCTGCTGTTTGCCCTCTTGAATCCTGTCGATGATCTTTTTCACGACGTCGTCCTCGCGCTGAGCCTTTCGTAACCGAGCCATTAGTCCATCTTCGCAACTTGTAATCAATAGGCATGATGACACCGGGTTTCGACTCAAGGCATCAACATGCACCATATTTTTTCCTGGGCGATGTTCAATTTCGTAGTCAAATTCTTCCAACAACAACGCCCATCTTGCTACTCGTACGCATAAGTCTCTCTTGTCCATTGTTAGCGCGAACGCACGACAGTCGGTAACGATTCGAAATGAAATTCCGATCAGATATACCCGAAACTTCCTTAATGATTTCACAATGGCTAACAAGTCCAACTCGTAGCTACTGTATTTCTCCTCTGCTGGGGTAGTTTTTCTATGTGCATAGTAAATCAGGTGCCATGCGTCATCCTCTGCGCTATACTGGTCCAGGATTGCACCATACCCGTGCTTTGAAACGTCGGTATGTAACTCCGTTTTGACGTTAGTTCGATACAAATGTAAAACCGGATGACTCGTCAAGGCGATCTTCAAGCTCACAAATGCGTTCTCTTCGACTTCACTAAATCGAAACTCTGTTCCCATTCTCAGCAGATTTGTCAATGGCCTCGCGATGATTGAATAGCTTGGGAGAAACTTACGGAAATATCCAGTTAGTCCGAGAAAAGCTTGCACTTGCTTTACATTAGTCGGCCTTGAGAAATTTCGCACAGCTTCTGTCTTGTGTTCTGACGGTCGTACTTGTCCATGACTGACGATGTGACCTAAAAACTCGACTTCGTGCTGCAAGAATTTGCACTTCTTTCATTTGAACGTCAACCCGGCTTTGCTTGCGGCGTCCAACACGCACCTTAAACTTTCCATTCCACTCTTGTAATCTTTCGAAGGAATTTTAAGATCGCCCATGTACGTTAATACGAGGCGTTCGCGGATGAGGTCTTGGTAAACTAAGTTTACAAACTTGTGGAATACCGCAGGCGAATTGCAAAGGCCGAATGGGACTTTGCAAAACTCGTACTGACCATCTGGTATCACAAACGCTGTGTACTTACGACTCGATTCTTCAACAGCGACATGAAAAAATCGATTTTTCAGGTCGAGGGTTGTGAATATTCTGGCGTCTTGTAACAGATCCAATTGGTCCTCTATCAATGGCAGGGGATATCTGTCTTTTACCACCTTCTTGTTTAGCAGCCTGTAATCAACGCACAGCCTCATACTACCTAGCTACGGGGCTAGCATAGTCTGAATTAGATTCTCTGCCGATCCCATCCTCTAGCCATTCATCCACCTGGGCGTTTATTTCGCGTTTCTCCGCTTCGCTCAATCATCGCGCCCTTTGGTATACCGGTTGTTCGTCATACAAAACAATGGACATCTTTATATCGAACTCGCGTTGTTTGTCCGGTTTGTACGCACTTATCATCCGCTGAACTTCTTCCCGACAGTACGGATCTTCGATGCTCGCGACGTCTGCTGATTCTACTTCGTTCGAATCAATTGATTGTATTCTCAGCACCTCGGGAAGTGTGTCGTTCAAACCGTTGTCTTCTACGTTGTTTATTGGTTCGATTGAGCAAGAATCTCGCCTCCTAATGAGTTTAGTACCATTTAAGAAATCGGTACCCAATAACAGCCGTTAATAAAGTAATTCCTTCTTGACGACTTTGAAACGTGCACCATACTCATTATCATCCACGCGTAAAGTGACGTCAAAAAATCCCATCGTTTGGTTTAATTCCTTTCCAACCCCCCGGAAAGGCTTCGATTCTAGGATAAGCTCTGGCAGATCCATTTTTGCAAAACGATCGTCACGCATGAGCATTAAGTCTGTATCTACTATTGCGTCTACGACTTGGTTATTGATGTAAATCCGTTTTGCGTTTTTCACCGAGGACGGTTCGACCAGGAGACAAGTGTTATGTGTTTTCTTTATAATTTCTTCGCAGTTCGCAGCGTTGTGACCATAAACGTCACATTTAAAACATTTTTTTCCACGCTCCTTCGCTGGGCAACTTGCGCTTAAATGATTTACCGACCCGCAGTTGAAACATCGCCGTCTGTTGGGTCGCTCCGTCTGGTCGGCCAGATATTTTGAATCTCGCGATGCACCCGTTTCGCTCGATCCATTTTTCACGTTTCTTGTGGCTCCGTACCTACCAATATTGTTTTTGTCATTCCCTTCATGACTTTTTGTACCCGTGTCGCTCCTGTTTTGCTGCTTTATCCCTTCGAATGCATGTACGAGTGCTTCCTTTGTCGAAAACACGCGGGTTTGCGCCAAATTCTTCAAATTGAGATCGGAGATACCGTCGATGATGTAACTCAACAATTCTTCATCGGCCAAATCAATACGATTGGCCATTATCGTCTTATCGTGCACGTACTCTGAAAACGCTTCGTCTCTTTTCCACAATTGCTCTTGAAAACATTGTCGGAGTACAATTTTGTCTGTTGGACGGAAGAACATACCTCGTAATTTGGTGAAGAGATCGTTCGTCGGCAATTTGATGTACTGTGGCGCCGAGTGAAATCACTCAAGCGTTTTTCCTTCCAATCTCATTCCTATCAGGATCTTTGTTACTGTATCGTCTAAATCGTAGGCTTGTTGCAAGAATTTTACTTGTCTCTCCCATGTTTAAAATGTTTCAGCTTTTCCATCATAATAACTGAGAAGATCCGCCACTGCTGAAACAGGAACTCTTCCTTGAATCGATTGTCTCCCTTCAGCTCTCGCCAGCTGCAGCTCTCGACTTAAAACTGCAAGTTCGCGCTCAGCTATTTCTTTTTCTTTTCTATAGGCCTCGATCATGCGTCGATTGTCTTCGGTATCATCGTGGGAGACTGTGGCTCCAGCAGCTTCGTCAATATCCTGCTCCTGCGTTCTAAAGTCGACCAAAGTTTCATTGATGTTGCCCATCTCGTAGAGTCGCAACACCAGTTCATTTTTGTTTCCTGTTGTGGACAATCCTGAGGCACGCAACTTCTCTTTTAATTCATTCGCAGTCAGTTTTTGCAATTTCTCCATCGTCTCCTTTCGTCTTTTTTCTATCGTTTTGCTTTCAGCTGTCTTCTTTCCACCCTTTTTTATCGTCTTCATTTCCGCTGTCTTCTTTCGTCTCTTTCTTCGTTGCGTCGGCTTGACTTCATTTTGTTATTTCAACCGATTTACGCATTACCACTCGATCTCGGACGAGCCCCCAAATTGTACAGAAATTTTATTTGCTCTAAGTGAAAGAGAGTCGAGGGAATGCGAATTGAATAAAGGTTTATTATATCAGTGATGTTTCTACAACGGCGTCTGTCATTAAACTGACTTATTTTCTTTTTCACAGCCGACCACACATATGCTCGCTCAAATTTAATGATTAAACGAACTTACCTGTAAGTGAAGTTCTATCATAATTGTATGTAGCGCCTCTTCCGAAGAGATCATTATGTAGTACCCCCTACTTCACGCCAGTTACCACATGTTGACAGTCAACTGAAGCTTTTTTGTCTGGCTTGTTGACTATGTTGCTAGGAGAGCTCATTACTTCAAAGAACTTGCTGAAATATTTTGGGTACATCATTATTTATAGAGATGGGTGATATTTTGGGTGGGACTGATCTCTTCGGAAGAGGCGCTACATACAATTATGATAGAACTTCACTTACAGGTAAGTTCGTTTAATCATTAAATTGTATTTCGCGCCTCTTCCTCGAGATCATTATGTAGATGTTTAAAGCATCATTTCGGCAAGGAGCATTGTTCTTTATTTGCACAACGGGTAAATAACTTCTTATAGGAATAGTAACCCAATGGGTGAGAAATTCAATTAACAATGGAATAGATTAATTATTCAATATTGCTTTGGCAAAGGCATCTTCATCATCTCCAATAGGTAAGTCGTAAAACTTAGCGAATGTGTGGGAGTTAGCAGTCCAGCCCGCGGCCTTTCTTATATTATCTATATTGACCCCTTTATTTTTTGCCGCTGATGTTGGGGCATGGCGCGTACTATGAGCAGAAAAAAATTTGAGTGTTCACGCCACTTTTGGTTAACATATTTTTAACCCAACGACTCAATGTTTGAGAAGTGACGGCCTTGTGTGGTTTTTTAAGAGCGATAAAGAGCGATTCATCAGCTGTTTCGCGAAAATCCTGAGTCCGCTTTATATATATTTCTAACTTTGTTGCTGCGCAAATTCTTGTATCACTTTTATAAACTGGTACGTTTAATACCGGTTGTTTCCTGTTGATTCGTGACGTTTTGATCGTATCTGAAATCTTAATTTGCACGGAGCCTTCAAGCCTTACAATATTTGGTAATTTGATCAGTGAAAGTGTCTGCATCCGTTGTCCCGTTACAAGTGCAAGTAACGTTACAAGCTTCATTGATAGCGTCTCAAGGGGAATGTCCTCGTTTGGTATTAAAGTTGCCGCGTAGTCTGTCACAAGCTTTGGGTCCCAAGTATAATTGTATTTTGGCCGGGAGGGACGAGATTCTGATACTCCCTTGAAATACCTCTTTATCATGTGATTTTGGCCTATTTTTGGACCGACGACTAGGGAAATTGCGGATCGTAAACAGTTCAATGAACCGTAGGAGGCTCCCTTTCCATATTCCCTTGAGAGTAATGCTAGGACATTTTCAACCGAGTCATTGAATGGACTTAATTCCATCTCGATGCAAAAATTCCACCACTTCTTCAGTGCCCCATCATATTGTTTGAGCGATGATTTACGAAGTGAAGAAATCATCATCTCGATGGCTTCCTTCGGAACCTTGTTAATTTCGAAGGATTTCCGGATAAAACACCGGCAACCAGGGTATTGTTTCTCCAGAGCGGATGAGGTTCCTTCTCTGACGAAGTCAACAGGTACCTATTCGGTTTAAAAATAATCGGGTCAGTGATCAGGAGAGTCTTGAAAAGTGGATACCAGGCTTGGGCCGGCCATTGCGGGACAACAAGAATGCCCATTGAACTTTCATCTCGTATTTTTCGTAGAATTCGCGGAATTACAATAAACGGCGGGAAGGCGTAGAAAAAGAAATTCTCCCAGGATATAGTAAAAGCATCAACTGCTATGCTGCCTGGATCACGAAGCCACGAAACATATTTTTGGCACTTCGTATTGACGCGGGTAGCGAAAAGGTCGATGTCGGGAGTTCCGAAGGAATGAACGATCTTTCTGAACGCTGATTTTGATAATTCATATTCAGTCTCTGTTTCGAGTTTGCGTGATTCAAAATCTGCTTCCATGTTCTCTTTGGAGCTAATAAATGATACGAAAATCCAAATATTCCTCTCTTCGCACCAGTCCCATATCGCTCTAGCCAACTTATTGAGTTCTTCAAACCGAACTCCTCCCATTCTATTGATGTAAGATATGGCTGTGGTGTTATCGATTCGTAATAACACGTCGCAATTGCGTAGGTTGTTAGCGAAACATTTGAGTCCAAATAAGGCAGTCGTGAGTTCTAGTACATTGATGTGTTTCTTCCTTTCCTTTTGACTCCAAAACCCATGCGATCGTTCAGTCTCGCAGAAGACTCCCCAACCTGATAATGAGGCGTCCGTGAAGATTTCACGATGATATCTTGGAGTTTCAATCGAGTTTTCTGCCGAAGATATAACTCTGCCCCACCAGGTGAATTCGGGTTGAAGATTTGTAGGCAGTGACATAATGTTGTCGTAACAGCCGTTATTCTCTTTTAGCGCTAAGTATCGAGCTCTTTCGAAAAGCTTTGTATGACCGAATCCATACTTCACTGCAGGACAGTACGCAACCATGGTTCCCAAGAATTCGGCGAAATTTCGAATTTTGCAACGCTTAATCGCGCGATATCTGGCAATTAATTTTTTAACTTTTTCTTTTTTCTCGCGTGGAAGTTCGATGGACATCTTTATCGAATTAAACCAGAACCCCAGGTATTTACACCTCTGCGATGGAACTAAATTACATTTTTTATAATTGATTATGAACCCTACTTGTCGTAACATTGAGAGACTAGCATCAACGTTTTCCTTGCATTCTGCAAAGCTCGGTCCGATAAGTAATAAGTCATCTAGGTAGATTACCGAAAGGTATCCTTGACTTCTCAATTTAGACACGACTGGTTTTAATAACTTGGTAAAAACGTAAGGTGCTGTAGCGAGACCGAAAGGTAGACAAGTAAATTCGTAAAATTTTTGGTCGAATTGGAATCTCAAAAACCTTCTGTCTGACTCTATTATCGAGACTGCATAATAGGCGTCTTTCAAATCTATTGTTGCCATAAAACAACGTTCATTTATTAGATTGATCGCGGTTTTTCGGTCTTCTAGTTTGAGGTGGTTAGTTGTGATAAACTCGTTCAATTTTTTGAGGTTTAAGATCAATCGATTGCTACCGTCTGTTTTAGGGACCAGGAATATATCCGAAATAAATTGACCCTCAATCGGTTCGCACGGCACGATAGCTCCTTTTTCGAGAATCTCCCCGATTAATTTGGCCGTTTCCGCTTTCTCTTTCTGAAATTCGCAAGCCTTTTTAGGAAAACTAGCCTGAAAGGGCAGTGAATCGAATGGTATTTTGTAGCCTTTTATCCAAGATAGAAGTAACGGGTTAGAGGTTATCACTTCCCAGCTGCGTATAAACGACCTAAGTCTTCCCGCGACAGGACTTACAGGTTCTAATACTTCCGACGATAGTTCCGTTCCTGCTTCCTGGTCTCGTGCTTGTTGTCTCGACGGTGTGTCGTAAATCCATGCTCTCGTTCTTTCCTCCCGCCGAACGTCAATGGATATTGTTTTTGATTGTTCAGTGGTCGACGAGGCGGGGGTTTCGAGTTTTTTGCCGGTTTGCTCGCTTGAGCCTTTGGAGTTGGTTTTAACTCTCTTCGTGAGTTCTCTAGAGCTTTCGCCGACTTCAGTTTTTCTTCCAGCTGTTTTCCGAATAGCCATTCATCGGCAGTCGTAGCGCTTAGAACATTCTTAAGCGACGCATTCAGATTATTCAGAATCAAACTTTTCCTAATGGTGGATTCGCCGTGTTGCAGGTCGGCTAATATTCGACTGACATCACTTAGAAGTTCAAGTGTGCTTAGTTTCTCGTCTTTATTTGCGACGATGTCGGAGAAGGCTTTTCCAACGGCCGAGAGGCAGGCAGTAATCTTTGCTTGCTTTGCTAAGATTCGTTCGTCGCGTTTGACGACAGTTTCCTGCAATGATGCCTGAACTTCGGGATTGATTCTCGGAGGGTCAATAATCATGCAGTTGGACGGAGGTGGGTATTTATTTATTAGAGCCGTCCTGTCGTCTTCTGGCAGTCCTTTCATTAAAATGTCTTCCTATCGAATAGCCATATCTTTAGGGATAGCCGCAGCGAGTATTCGTTCCTCTAAGGACCGTTTACCCATAATTCCCAGGATCTTTGGATCTAGAGGGATTTCGCTGTAATTTGCTTGATCGATCTGTTGTGGATTCTCGGATCCACATCGCGGAACTCCCGTCTGAGGGGTTAATATATTTTCAGATCCACTAACTGCGTTAGTGGTCTGTAAACTCACTATGTGTGAGGGCGGTTGATTTGTAGAAAAATCAGTAGATTCCGGTCGTATATATGTAGGAATGTGATGGTCTTTTTCTTGTCGTGCGTAGTTTTCTGTGGGGAAGGTCGTGGCGTCGACGCTTGTTTGAGAACTTCGCGAAGATCCAGATCGTCGATGGTGTCCTGAGAAAAAGACGATAACGTGTCCTCGAGTGAATCCATTATTTTGTTTTTCCTCTATGAGGTCTCTCCTATAGGTTAGAGCCTATATGAGAGGTTTGGAACAGCATGCCCGAGTATAACTCTCACGTGTGGCTTCTGCAGATTCTTTTTCGGTCACAGCAATAGCTAACTTGAGCAGGTTAGAGCCTGAACAAGCGACCATCAGGTATATTCCTGATAATAATTTCCCACGTCCAAAGGGTAATCATCTCCCGACGATCGTGCTTCTGTAACACGATAAATGCAACGATAATTCAATACTTACGACGTCTCCTCTTTTGACGTTTCTTTTCTCCCCGACGGAGAATTACATCCTCCAATCGCTTGAGACGTTTCTCTAGACGATTTTCCTGGTTTGTATCATCGAAGGATGAACTTCGGCCTCGTTTTCCGTCCATAATCGTTGATATCTCGCACGACGATTAAATAAACATGTGGTTCTTCTTGGCACAAAGAAGAAGAATGAGCTCTCCTAGCAACACAGTCAACAAGCCAGACAAAAAAGTTTCAGTTGACTGTCAACATGTGGTAACTGGCGTGAAGTAGGGGGTACTACATAATGATCTCGAGGAAGAGGCGCGAAATACAATCAACAATAACAAAACACGCTATATTTTCTGTTTTCTTCTTTTCTTTACGTTCCCACATTTTATTGTTTAAAAAGACGAATTAGTTGGTGATTGATGTTTTTTGTGTATGGTAGAATTATTAGTATAGAGGAGTCAAAGTTATTATTTTTGTTATTTTGATTGTTGATTGTAGAAAGTCTTTGTTTTATTATTTTTTCTGTGAAAGAAATCGGATAGCAATTTTTTGTCATCGTGTTCCTAATGAGTTGAAGATTTTTAAGGTGATATTTCTTTAAGCCTTAAATGCAGTTTATGTGCCCTTCTGTTTAGGAATGGGGATAGTACGGAAAACGTTAAGTAGATTGTTTTCTATTACTGGTACCTTAATTATATAAGGACAACGATTATCTTTTAATATGACGCTTACGTCGCTAAGTCGAATAATTGTCGCAAAGGCAGATTCTTCTAGAGGTAAGGGAGGAGGTAAGGGAGGAGAGACTGGATGAGGCTTATTCCAGAATTGTTTTTAGTGCTCTGACCAAGTCAGCAAGATTCAAAATTTGCGGATGGATTATCCCTTGTTTACCATCGTTTACTGCATTTGAAACATTATTGATACATCCACTGTATTCGTCTATAAGGGTTTCTAGAAGAGGTACTTGTGCGCTAATTTTTATATCTCTAGTATTATCAGCTACCGAAAAATTTAGTTTTCCATAAAAGTTCAATAGTTGTTGATTTTCGGCGCACAATTCATCCATAGCTTTGGAAAGTGTTGATGCCATGCCTTTAACTATCGCCGTTTGGTTTTGAATGAAAGTACTCATTTTCTTATTGTCAGTATGAAGTTTATTAATCTCATCGTTATAATATACAGCATCGGAATTCCCTAAAGTTCCAAATAAAATGTTACTAATGTTGCCGATAAAATTGAAAACATCTCTTTTGAGACGGGGCCCATAATCAATTATGTTCATTAATCTAGATCTTCTTGAGTCTATCCTATTTACCTTTTGTCGATGTATTTCGATTGATGCTGATTCGGCGCAAGTCCTTTTCTTGTCGGTTCCATTGCAAACTCTTGACAAGGATATCGAAGTCATATCCAGCTCATCCCGGTGTAGATTTATTTCGGTGATATCGACGTAGTTGACTACTGTCCAGGTTTCGTGGTAGATTACGGCACTTCCCAGGTTTCCCATATACGAGGTCTGGCTATTAAATAACGAGACTGCTTATAAAAAAGAGTTTTATTTTAAAAATTATTCTACAATCGAATGCTCCCCTTCAATATACTCCCCTTCCCTCGCCACACACCGTTCCATTCGTTTTTCCCATTGGTCAAAGCAATGCTGGAAGTCATCTTTTGAAACAAGAAAAAGTCACAGGGTGCTAGATCAGGCGAGTACGGCGCGTGTTCGAGCACTGGAGTGCCTCTAGCGGCTAAATAACGCTTCACAGACAGCGCGTTATGGGCAGGTGCGTTGTCCTGGTGCAAGATCCACGATTTGTTTTTCCACAACTCCGGCCGTTTCTTACGAACTCGCTCTCGCAGCGTTGCCAAAACTTTCAAATAGTAAGTTTGGTTTACAGTTTGACCCTCTGGAACCCATTCAGTCATCACGATGCCGTTGATGTCGAAAAAAACGATTAGCATGGCTTTAAATTTTGATTTCGACATCCTTGCTTTTTTCATTCTCGGCGATGCAGGAGTTTTCCAGTGCATGGATTGCCGCTTAGTTTCAACATCGTATTGAAATATCCAGGTTTCATCGCAAGTGATGATGTTTTCCATCAATTCAGGCTCTTCATCTAACCTCTCAAGAAAATCTGAGCAGATCTGTTGACGGACGAGCTTTTGGTGAGGGGTCAAATTTTTTGGGACCAACTTCGCACAGACTTTCTTCATGTTTAATTCGTCATGTAAAATTTTTCTGACTGTTTCTTTATCGGCGTTTACAGTCTCAGCAATCATCCGAATGCTCATACGACGATCTCCGCGCACAATTTCATTTATTTTGGTCACTGTTTGCGGAGTTGAAACAGAGACAGGTCGACCTGGACGTTGGTCATCTTCGGTGCTCTCTCGGCCTTCAGAAAACCTTTTGTACCATTCGAAAACACGCGCACGAGATAGAGAATTCTCACCATAGGCCTCTTTCAACAAGTTATAGCACTCAGTCGGAGTTTTTTTTAATTTAACGAGAAATTTCACGTTTATCCGTTGCTCGTGTTTTTCGTCACCCATTGTTATCGGCACGAGAAAAAAACACGTTCGTTTCTAACCTCTACAGAAAAAATACTACTACAGCGACAAAGACGTGTTTTCGTACTGGAATAGTTGACACTTCCAGCTATTAAACGCTGCATTTGTTTCCCGCCTTACCCCTCTAGGACGCCTTCTGCGCGCGCAGTCTCGTTATTTAATAGCCAGACCTCGTATATGGTGCCTTCGAGTGGTTCACCCTTAATTTGTTGGATGTAACATTCGTTACAAGGAGAGGAGGAAGTAACAGCAACAAAATGTTTGATTAGTTTCTATGATAAGGTTTTAATTTGTTAATGTGGATTAAGTTTCTTCTATTATTAAGCAAGATCTCGTAGTGCACGTCTGATGTTTGTTCCAAAATAATGGCTGGTCCTCCCCACTTCGGGGCAAGGGGTGTCTTGTCTTTCTCTTGAGCAACGAGGACTTCATCGCCCTTTGTAAAAATCGGTACGGGACGGTGTATGCGAGCATCTTGGACTGCCTTATAGCGTTCTTTAGCTGCGATTAAATTATCGCGTCCTCTTTTTACGATACGTTCATGATCAGCCCGCAGTCCTTCGAAGTATTGGTCGATCGTTACGTTGGTCTTCTGAACTGGAAGGTTATTCGAGATCTTACGTTTCCTTCCGAGTTGCACTTCAAATGGCGTTAATCCTGGTCCTTCATGTTTCGCTGTGTTGTAAGCTATGGAAACAAGCTTCAATTTTTTATCCCAATCTTCTTGATTGTCGTAGATCAATCCTTTGATTTGGTCTTTAATTGGACCATGTGCTCGTTCAAGGCTTCCATTACTTTGAGGATGGAATGTTGTTGTTGTCATGTGTGAAATTTTGAAGAGTTTTTCCAGGTGTTTGAACGTCTGGCTTATAAAGTTTCGTCCATCATCGGTTAAGATAATATTTGGAGCTCCATGAATGTATTTAGATGAAATTGTTAACCAATGCTGTTACGGTAGAATGGACGTCCTGTGATTTTAAAGGGATCAGCGTAATATATTTCGTCAGCTGATCTTGTACAGAGAGGATGTACTTGTGTCCCTCATAGGTATCAGGCAGTGGCCCCACAAGATCTAAGGCAATTTTTACTTTAGGCTTCTCCGGTGTATCCGTGATTATCGCTTCTGCTCGTGGTTGTGTTCGCACAAGCTTGATCCTCTGGCACGTGTCGCATTTACGGATGTAGTCTTCCATGTCCCTTTGTAGGTTGGGCCAGGTAGCTACAGCCTTTACACGGTCGAGAGTTTTTGTTACTCCAAAATGTCCCGTGGCGTTTGCCACATGATGTTGTTTTACGATCTCCATTCTTTCTTCTTCTGTACGTGGCGCGTAGGGTTCCCTGTCGTAAAGGTAGACTAGGGGTGGTCCAATTCTCTTTGACCAAATAAATGAGATCATTTGTTTTATTCTCATTTTCGTAATTGGATTCTCCCTTAGATGTGTGCACTCTAGGAAAATCTTCGTTGACTCATTGATCGTTGATAGCGTCTCAACTAACGCGTTATACCACTTAATTTCATCTACTGAAAAATCAAGGTGCAATTCTTTTTCAGTGTCTCCAGGTTGCGCCGTGATGTTGATTCTCGGTGTATTCCTGGGCGGTATCTCTTCTAAGATTTGAGGAACTTGCGGAATGTTCTTTGATAATTCAAATTCGATGTAGAGAGGGAGATTTTCATTTTCTGTTCCACAATCATTAGTCATTTCCATTGGGTTGCTAGGTTCTTCTATGTCGTCAACTTCTTCTTCGGTGAGAATTTCTTCTTGATTTTCTGGTTCTTCATCTGAGGAGTCATCGCGTTTCGCCCGGCGCATAGTTACCGAGTAAATACGTGATAATGCGTCAGCGTTAGTATTGAACGTTCCTTTCTTATAATTTGCCTCTTATTCATACTCCGCGAGTTTTAGACAGAGTCTCATCAAGAGACTATTTGTTGGATGGTTTGAAGTTTTGAGGACCCATATTAGTGGCTTATGATCCGTAACGATTTGAAATTTCTTCCCATACAAATATTGTCGAAAATGTTTTACGGCCCACGCTATTGCCAACATTTCTTTCTCGGTCGTGGAGTAGCGTTGTTCTGCCTTGTTGAGAGTGCGTGATGCGCAGGTAACGAGGCGATCCTTTCCAAGGGATCCTTGAGATAGCACGGCGCCTATCGTATGGTTGCTAGCCTCGGTGGTGAGGGTGAAGGATTCCTTGAAGTCAGGATATTGTAGAACTGGCGATGTTATCAATGCTGTTCGAAGTAAATTGAACAATTGCTCTTGCTTGTCTGTCCATTACCATGCTGTTACTTTTTTCAAAAGTTCCGTAAGCGGTTTAGCGATCTTGCTAAAATCCTGAATAAACTTCCGTAATACCCAGCCAGTCCTAGGAATTGCTTAATTTGTTTTTGATCGTTTGGCCTAGGAAAGTTCTGCACTGCTTCAGTTTACTTCGGATTTGGTTTTACTCCTTCCTCCGAAATTACGTGTCTCAAAAATTCTAGTTCAGGTCGTAGAAATTCGTACTTATCGGGCTGTAATTTTAAATCTCATTTGCGAAGACGAGTCAATGCGTCATTTAATGTTTTATTATGTTCGTCAAGTGTTTGTCCATAGATTATTATGTCGTCCAGA
The DNA here is from genome assembly GCA_964007375.1 of Ophion obscuratus. Classification (NCBI taxonomy): domain Eukaryota; kingdom Metazoa; phylum Arthropoda; class Insecta; order Hymenoptera; family Ichneumonidae; genus Ophion; species Ophion obscuratus. The sequence continues at coordinate 68,926,447 of OZ023312.1, read as the reverse complement.
TATACAAACCATTTCTGTTTTCCTGATGCATCCGACTTCTTCGGTACAACCCAGATTGGTGAATTATACGGCGAATCACTCGGCTCGATTGACTTCTTCCTTGTGAACTTGTGAACTGGCGGGTACCTGTACTGTTTTGTGTTCACAGGTGTATCGTCGCACGTGATGATGCGATGCTTTACTGTCTTTGTACCTGGCAGTGGGTCTCCAGGTAAGGCAAATACATCTGGAAAACTGCTGATGATATCCCAGACCTTTTCTGCTTGATCTGGTGAGATGTATTCGAACCGAACGTTTTTCTTCAACGCTAGGATTCGTTCGGCGGCGTTCGTACTTCTTATAGCGTTGACCCGGCCTGCATCCTTCGGTGCGTCTTAGCGGTCCTCCTCAGGTAGACAGGCGACTTCCTTAATAGGAGTACCGTGCAGCTGGTCAATTGTAACCGTTATAGGTTCTTCCGAGTCATTCATAACTGGTACTCGGGCTTCATAGTCCTTGGCTTCAAAAATGCAAGGTACTACGGCTTTTGGGTTATCTTCGTCCGTGACGGCTGCTTCATTTTCCATATTCGTGCGAATTTTAATAAAGTAGATAGTTCGTGGCGGAATCGTGACCGACACTTTCTCAAATTCGAAACGTTTATCATCGAACATTAAATAATGTTCTCTTCCGATACCGATATTTGTTTGATACTTTTCCATAAATGGAATACCAATCAATCCGTCTTCTTCCAAGGGAAAGTCATTTGAAATGACGTGGAAGATGTAACTCTTTCCTTGAAAATCTTGTTTGGCAGCAAATATGGATTCATGTTGTTCATTGGCCATGGAGAACGGTGTTTTAATGTTACGATTTATCTGCGATCCTTCCGTTAACATGTTGATCTATATTAGATTTATGGCTGATCGGGTATCGAGAAGTAAACAGCCTATTCTGCTAGCTGTTCGTGTGGGAAGTTTGACCACTCGTTTAGCGGATCCGATGGCATTGACTCGGGGGATGTTTCTTGTCTCGTAGTGATTGCTTCTCCTTCCGGTATATAATTTACTGTTGTTCGCGTTGGTCGGTGATTGTGAGACTGCCCGTTGTGAAAACCTGATTGCTGTGGTATGTTCCTGTTGGGGTTTTTGTGAGTCGTATGCTTTCTTACGACAGTCACGTTCGGAGTTACCCATGCGATTGCAATATCAACATATTATCGAAGGGAATGGTGTCGCTGAGGCGGTCCCGAAAGACTTATGATGGGGCGGCTTGCGGGTTTTTGAGCTACCTGTATTATTTTCAGTGATGTTTATGTTGCGCGTCATCATCTCTCTTGTGTAGTCATAGACTTCTGCCGCTTGTGCCCGACCTATTGCCATTCGAATATTCTCCGGTTTTTGAGCCCGTACATCAGTCGAAATCTCTTTTTTTAACCCTAACAGATATTGGTCGAGCCCTTGTTGGCGTTCGTACTCCACAATGAATCATCTTTATGTTTCATCTGGAGTTGAATTGGCTAATACGGAAAGGAGTTGATTTTGTACTTCTAAAAATCTATTCGTAAATCTCGAAACACTTTCGGTTTTTTGTTGAAACATTCGCGATCTCTTGTCTCTCCAAACGCTGACCGGTTGCAAGTTTCCGAAGAGGATCCGTAAGTATTCATAAAGCTGTTCGTACGTGTTTGTCTCGTACTCTTGAATTTCTCTTGCCGCGTATCCGATAATTTTTTTGTGATTATTAATCGACGAACGTTATCTGATCGGCTCACTTGTGTTCTTACATCTTCATTTGACGTAATGAAAGTGTCGACTCCCAGAGATTTACCATCGAATTCACGGATTAGTTCTAGAGCTTCCGTCGGTGATAGCTCTTCAAAAGAATCTTCCGGTAACGCGTGCGTAATGCGCGAAGCGTTATCTTCCATTTCGGTTTGTGAGTCTGAGTCTTTTATTCGGCTGAACGCCGTTTTGATAGCTGCGTTTACGTTAGACCACGACATTTCGGTTTGATCCACTGAGTCAGTTTCGGAATCGGTGGTTATAATTTGCGGTTCGCGATAACGAGGAAATGAGCCTTTACTCACCGATTCCTTTCGTGGATCCAGTTCAAAACGTCGTCCCTCGTAGATTCGGAGTGTCGGCAATCGGTCCTATGTTTCGAGCGTTGATTAGTCAGCCCACCCCACACTTGGCACCAATTGTGATATCGAGATGGACATTTTCATTATAATTTTGGAGGAAAGGAGTGGCTGACTCGCTCCAGAACTCGGTTGTAGGACGGAAAAACGAGGTTAACACGGATTGAGCTACTTCAGACGGATTTATTCAAATAACTGACGGACAGAGATTCGGCGTTGTACAGTATTCGGAGACTTACTGACTATCGTAGCTTAGAACGAAGGTAACTTATAGTGATGGAGTGTGGGAAAATCGAGATGGTGGGACGAAGGGCCTACGTGACGTTGGGAACGTTGGCCGTCGGTTTCCTGAGAACTTGAAAAACCATATTGGCGAATGAAAAGTTACGGCATCCCTAATACGACTGGCCGGAAGTTGTAAATTATGTGATAGCGCCGCTCATGATGATGCAGGCGCATCAAGGAGGGCCTTCTTCATAGGTTTCCCAAGATTTTGGAAAGCCATGCGTGAGAATGATATTCCAAATGTCGGTCGACGGATGCTATAAATTTGGCGAAAGGCCACTTGCACATACGTATCAGCAGTATGGATCGTAGGAAGAAAATATGGAGAAGAATGACCATGGAAAAAATAGAGGACCTCATTACAATTCATATATTATCCGAATGCAATTAATACTATTGTTATTATATTTTTATTTTTACTTTTGGCGCACTGGTTTTTAGAAGGAACACCTTTTCAGGGACCGACCTTGAAAAGTATATTTCGAAAACATCGCGCTAAAAATTTTGAAAAGAAAAATAGCGCTTGGCGGCTCTGTTCATGTAATGGGTCACGACGTTTACGATTTTATGGATACCGTGATAAAACTAATGACGATGATCTTACAAATCGATACTTTGGGACGAGGAAAAAAAAAAGATTTCGCTCGTATCCCCTTTAGATTTATTCTGTAAAGTATCATGATAAAATATATAACTAGTTATAATAAAAACGTATGTGTATTTCTGAATGCTTCCGAATCAGAGTCGAGGGAGGTCCCATTCGAATATATGATTTATGATTAAGGGGTAGCTTCCCCCCTCCCCTTCACCCCAGCTCACTACACACCTCTTCCCAAATTCAATCCACATATATACATGTATACCCAAACATAAAATTCATATTACCGATGGGTTTCATTTCACATTACCGATGGGATCCTTCATTCTCATAAGGGTAGGTTACCCTTACGAGAAGGGTGATAAGGTTTAAGCGTGAGAAAATATTCAATTACATGTTTTAGGAGTATTTTATAACAGTGCGGATATTTTCAAAAGGAAAATACGACCTCGCCGATTTAATTCATCGACCTCGCCGATTTAATTCAAAATTCAACACCTAAACTTACGTTTTTTCCTCTTGAAAATAAACCCCGTTTTGTTGATTTCCATGCAATATTTCGCCGTGTGGAGTGAAAAAAAGCAAATATAGGGGTGATTAACCCCTTAATTTTTTTTGCAATGTCACTATAGTGAATTTTTCATTACTTCCGATTAGAAGAATTTTCGCTTTTATTTCATTAAAATCGGTGGACTCCTTGTGTGTGAAACTGCTATATTACCCCTAGAGATGCCTCTTTTCGAGGGGTGGTTTCACCCCTTAAGACCGTTTTTTCGCCGATAGAAAAATACTTATCGCTTAATTTTCGGTGCTTTATAACATATTCAAATTTCAACAAAATCGAAGGGTGTCACCTGAGGGATTTTCCTTGTGAGAGGTATGCAAAGATTTTGTGGGCTGATGGATTTAGCACAACCGGTTTTAGCACATTTACGTAGAACGCAAATGAAAGCTTCAACAACGTTATTTGGAGAATAACTCCCAAAATATTCCACAACGGTTCAAATATTGTCGACATTGCTGCCAATATTGCCACATGCATTTTTAACTGTGGGGCAAAATCCTATCTTCAAGTGATGGTTGCATTGGGAATTCAAGTCGGGAGAAATTCTGACAGGCAATGCGAGATCGAGGATGCGGATCACATTGCGAATTTTTTTTTTCTGATGTTTGAACTACGACGAATATTGTGTGAACATTTCATGTTGAAATTCCGCAATCGCCAGAATTATACGGAAAATTTACCGAAATATCGTGCAGCGGCCCAACGGCCGACCGCATCATTTCTTTACCCACTTATCAGTAGATGTACTAGAGCGGTTCTAACCCAGGCATCTCAGGGGGGAGCGGGGCGGCGGGGTCCAGCGCGGGGAAGCCGAGTGTCTGGTGGAGGGGGTAGTCGCCCGCGGGTGTGCGGTGATATGGAGGGGGTATGCCGGCAACCTCTGCGGTGGGGGAAGAGTCTGAAATGGGACAGTGGGTATGTCGCATGGTGGGGGGTAAAAAGAATTCTATGAATTAAAAATATAGAACAATCGTTTATTAATAATAACATTTTACAATAATGGTGTGTGTGTGTGTGTGTGTGTGTGTGTGTGTGCATGCGTGTGTGTGTGTGTGCGCGCGTGCGTGCGCGCATGTGTGTGTGTGTGTGTGTGTGTGTGTGTGTGTGTGTGTGTGCGTGCGTGTGTGCGCGCATGTGTGTGTGTGTGTGCATGTGTGTGTGTGTGCATGTGTGTGTGTGTGTGCGCATGTGTGTGTGTGTGTGTGTGTGCGCGCATGTGTGTGTGTGTGTGTGTGTGTGTGTGTGTGTGTGTGTGTGTGTTTCCGTGTGCACGCGCGTAGGTAGGTATACTGAGTTTTGCCCGCGACGTCATTATTCTGAAACAAAAGACAAACAATTTTTTTTTAATTTTTAAATTTATTTAATTTGTTTATTTAAAAAAAAATCAAATGATTGATGCTAAAATTAAAAACGATACATACATCAGCTGGAGATCCGGCAGGTCATGCATATGCCGCGTTCGACTATTTGGTAGAGCGGATACCGACAGTGAGTGCAGAACATTCCTCTCATTGCGGCGTAGCGTTCTCGGTAATGGCCGGCAATTGCTGTTGCTTCCACAAACATGTGCCTATCCTCGAGGAAACATGTTGTGCAAAATTTTGCTCGGTCGTTTTCCGTGATGTAAAAATAATTGACGCAGTACACGTTCTGCGCATGAAGGACCTGATGACGCTGTCGCACACTTAACGCGTTCTCTGCAAATTCACGACTTTCGCTAGTGCTGTCACTGTCATAACCGGAATCCACGAGCTGAAGATCATCGTCCGCATCATCCATGTCCATTTCTCCGTCGTGGTCGTCGTTGCCGTCGTCGTTGTCGTCATCGTCGTCGTCGTTGATAATGTTATTTTGCAATTGTATATTGTAGCCGTCAGCGATTTCGTTTTGTTGCCCGTTATGGTCATCACTAGCCGTAGCCGAAAACAAATTCAGACAGGCTGAACACGCACTACCTAAGGTGATGTGCTGCAGCGAATATTGGCAATTCCTGCACCACAGTCCCCTTATGGTACCATAACGGTCTCAATAGTGACCATAAACGCGGGTCACTGTTCCGAGCACACCATCCATGTCAAGCATGCATGAAAGGCAGTACATGACCCCAGCACATGGTGTATAATATGACACCATGATGCACAATACCGTTTCCCAGTTCAAGTTGAACATGGTTTGCACGTTCAAACCAATTCTTCGTTGATCACAGGATTCATCATCTGGGTCACTGTGATACCCAGCTTCATCGCTATCACGATCCATTTCCTCCTCCTCGTTGTCGAAATCCATCTCCTCCTCATTGTCGTCGTCACTATCACGATTCACTACAGCAAATTCCATCTCCTCGTTGTCATCATCGTCGCTGTCATCGTCGGCGATGTCTATCACCTCGATTTCTGCGTCGTTGCGGTTGACAATTTCAAAATCTCCACCCACTTGATCGTTGTTGATAATATCACCGTCGATGATTTCATTCACTTCATCATCAGATATTTCAATAACTTCGTACACTCGGTCAGCCATTATTGCACACTTTTCTTCGAGCAGTTTTAAATTTTCTCCTTCGAAAATTTCACACCGGAGGATGAAAACTAGAATGACGGAAACTGTCGTCCGAAGCCCTTTTCAATGTCTGCACTCCATTGAATTGTAGTATGGTGGGGATGGTCTGTAGGATGTGTAAATGGGTTTTTTCCTTTCAACATTAGTCGGAGCATGTAGCAAAAATTGGCCTTCCAAGATGTTGCATCCTGGCCAGGGATTAACGAAAAGTTTTTTTCTTAACTATCCCTCTAGGGGCAGGTATGTACTATCCAGAAAAGGGACACTTCATCGTGGAGGTGGAAGATGGTCAAACTCATTACGCTTCGACTTTTACGATCTCCGCAGAAGAGTCTAGGTCATGGAGACTTAACCGACTTATTATAACGAGCATCCTAGTGTCTTCACTATGGAAGGAAACAGTGCTCCAAAAAAAAAAAAATTAGCTCGTCGAGGTCTTCATTTCCATTCCGAAAGATCATGTTAAGATGTGGCATGTAAGTCCGCCGAACCTCGCCGACTCTCGACACAGGTTTTAACAAGTCGGGGTTGACTCTTTTTTTTCATTCACAGCGCCTCACGATGGGATTTTTTTTATAGCTGGAATATTCAAAACATAGATGAAAACAACGTATTTCTTGGACAAACTATCAAATTTAGGGATCTATCGTCCTTAGCCTCGATGGACCACTTGAGTAGAGCTACAGGGCCTCGTAAAATAAACCTTTTCACTCGATGCATCTCGACTCGTTATTTTTGTCTCGTTTCCCTCGGTCAATATATACCAGCGCGTTATCGGAAAATCTGTAGGGGTCTGCTGTCCAGAAAAGGGGTACTCCATGGTCGAGGTGAAATCTAGCCAGACTCATCCAGCATTGATTTTTATGATCTTCACACATTTTTGGATTACCATGTATGCGCAACTTACCTCCAAAACATAGATGAATACGACGTATTTTCGTGGAAAAAAAACGATTAACTCAAGGGGTCTATCGTCGAAAGCCTTTGATACCAATGGACCACTTGATCACAGCTGCAGGATCCATAAAATACATCTTTTAACCCGATGCATCCCGACTTATTTTCTATGTCGTTTCTTCCTCGGGCAATCTATACCAACACAATATCGGAAAAAAGTCCGGTTTTTCCCCGAGATGTAGGGGAAAGCTGGATTTTTTTCATTCTTCCGAACGGGGAGCCATTTTTTAATTATCTGCTGCGCTTCAAACTGCCCAAACTTTGAATGAAGCAGTCAGTCAGCTAACATCGCGGAAGTCGTCTCCAACTTACTACTATGGATAACAACATTGAACAAAGCTTGCACGATCAAGCCGCGCTTTTAAGTTCGTTCGACGATTTTACTGCGTGGGAGCAACGGTGCGTCGAGTTCATCGAAGTGTTAGAAACGCAAAGCCGAACTAAGCGCCCGCGCTTGGTAATTGGACATCAACCGTCACTGATAGCCCAAATAGCGCGTCTAGAAGGATTGAAGAATTCTGTATGCAGCCGTTTTATACACATGGGCGCAGGGCATGGTGATCATGGATTAATCTGGCGTGAGATTGACACATCATTCAAGAGTCGAATATTGACTGGTTCTGTAATCAATCGCAGTCACATCGAGCCAAAACAATTTCTTAATGATGCTCGGGACCTAGTGCTTCAACATGTACAAAATATTATCTGCAAGTACAACAGTATCAAAGTTAATACGGTGTTCAGTGGTGAATTCGCGAGTGGAGATAAACATGCTAATAAAAGTGTCAGCACGCGAAACTGTGAACTCTTTAACACGAGCGATTTGAATGAGTGGTATGAACAGCGTGTTATTGAGCCCACTTTAACCTCACTCGACGAATTTCAAGAACGAGACAGTGGCTGGGCTCTACGGAAAATACTTAACCTCACGATAAATGTGAATAAGTATAATCCGATGCGTGCTGGGTGCTCCATATCATTACCGCGGGAAATAATGTTGAAGAGGGCTGTGGTTAACATCAAATCCAATGATAACGCATGTTTCGCGTGGGCAGTTGTCGCAGCTCTATACCCAGCTGAACGACACAGTGACCGTCCATCTTCTTATCCGCATTACTCGACATCGCTGAATCTCCAGGATATCGAATTCCCGGTGAAGATACATCAAATTAAAAAATTTGAATTTAATAACAATGTATCGATCAACGTATATACCACTACTACCAAAAAGGACATTGTTCCAATACGAGTCACTCAACACAAGAAGGAAAAGCACATCAATTTGCTATACATGCAAGATACTGAGGACAACAATGTGGGGCACTTCGTATGGATTAAGAATCTGTCGAGACTCGTGAGGGCACAACTAACCAAAATGGAGCATAAAAAATATATCTGTGATCGGTATGTAGTTACCATAATATATACATATATATATGTAATTATATATGCTTGACGAATTAAACAAGACAATATTTTTTTTGCAGGTGTTTGCACTACTTCGGTTCCGAGGAAAAATTGCAATCGCACGAGGTCGATTGTGGGGCGATAAACGACTGTGCAATTCGACTACCAAACGACACCAATAAGTGGCTCCAGTTCAGCAACTTTAGCCGGAAAGAGCGACATCCTTTCATCGTGTATGCTGATTTGGAGTGTGTGCTGGCAAAGACCGATGGGGAGAACCTGGCGAAAGATATGTATCAACATCACGAAGTATTTAGCATCGGATACTATGTGCGTTGTTCGTATGACGATTCACTATCTTCATATCACTCGCGTCGCAGTGCTGATTGTGTATCGTGGTTTGTCGAAGAACTAAAAAATCTAGCACTGCGGATAAAAGAAATTTTCTGCGACAACGTGCCAATGGTATATTTAACACCGAGTGAGTGGGCTAGTTTTCGAGCCGCGACTCAATGTCACATATGTAAGAAACCATTTGCGCAAGAAGATGTACGCGTTCGAGATCATTGCCATCTGACTGGACGCTATAGAGGCCCTGCCCATTCCAACTGCAACTTGAATTACAAACAGTCATTTTTCATTCCTGTAGTTTTCCACAATTTATCCGGCTATGATGCGCATTTTATAATCAAGGAAGTAGCCACAGCGTTCGAAGGAAGAACCAATGTGCTTCCAATTACAAAGGAGAAATACATCTCCTTTACGAAGCATGTTGAAATTAAAGACGATTCAAAACATAGGATCCAATTGCGCTTCATCGATTCGTACAAATTCCTGAACACCAGTCTCGACAAATTAGCCTCATTTTTGACCGAGGACAAACTCAAAATTTTACGCATGCAATTCCCAACTCTCTCGACAGAAGATTTCAATTTGCTGACGCGAAAAGGGGTCTTCCCTTATGAATATATTGATGACGTGACCAAGCTAGACGACACTTGCCTACCACCACGTGACGCATTTTATAGTTCCCTGACAGATGCTACAGTATCGGAGAGCGAGTACGCACATGCTGAGAACGTTTGGGAGCGGTTCTCTATTCGAACGCTGGGCGACTATAGCGATTTATACTTGAAGACAGATGTCTTGTTATTAGCTGATATTTTCGAAAACTTTCGGAATACGTGCATTGAGAGCTATGGCCTAGATCCCGCGTATTACTACACATTGCCGGGGTATACCTGGGATGCAATGTTAAATCACTCGAATGTCAAGTTTGAATTACTAACTGACATCGACATGGTTTTATTCGTTGAGCGGGGTATACGCGGTGGTCTCAGTCAATACTCAAACCGATATGCACACGCTAATAATAAGTACATGGAGTCGTTTGATCCATCGAAAGCATCATCATACTTGATGTATTTTGACGTCAACAATTTGTATGGATGGGCAATGTGTCAACCCTTGCCATATGCAGATTTTCGATGGGTCAACGACGTGTCCAATTTTGATCCATCTTCCATCGCGCTAGATTCACCGACAGGCTACATCCTTGAAGTCGATTTGGAATATCCCCAATCTCTACATGATGCGCACAAAGACCTGCCGTTTTGTCCAAACCATGAAAAACCGCCGGGTAAGCAGGGGGAAAAGCTGTTAGCAACCGTCTGTGATAAAAAACGCTACATCATTCACTTTCGAAATTTACAGCAGTGCTTACGCCATGGACTTTGCCTCACGAAAATCCATCGGGTCTTACAGTTTACACAATCCCCATGGCTGCGTTCGTATATTGAGTTGAATACCCAGTTTCGAACGCTTGCCAAAAACGATTTCGAAAAGAACTTATTCAAATTAATGAATAATGCGGTCTTTGGCAAAACGATGGAGAATGTGCGCAATCATGTAGATGTAAAGCTTTTAACAAAATGGGAGGGCAGGTATGGCGCAGAGGCAATGATTGCGAAGCCAAACTTCCACAGCCGAAGTGTTTTTTCGGAAAACCTCGTTGCCGTGGAATTGCGCAATCTCGAGGTGAAATTCAACAAGCCAATATACGTGGGTATGTGCATACTCGACATATCCAAAACGTGCTTGTATGGATTTCATCATGAGTATATGGTACCTCTGTATCGAGATAAATGTAAAGTCATGTATACCGATACGGATAGTCTCATATATGACATTGAAAGCGATGATATATATGCCGACATGAAGAGCGACATTTCAAAATTTGATACGAGCGATTATTCAGCGGACAATAGGTATGGTATACCGCTCGTCAACAAGAAGGTACCCGGTCTCATGAAGGATGAATGTAATGGAGCAATTATGACCGAATTTATTGGACTTCGATCGAAAATGTATGCGACACGTGTAGATGGTAAGAAGGACACGAAAAAAGTTAAAGGTGTCAAGAGTAGCGTTGTGGCTAGGACGATCACGTTTGACGACTATGCTCGATGCTTGAATAAAGAAGTTGAAATGGAGCGTAGTCAAACGTGCATTCGATCAAAGTTGCATAGGGTCTACACCATCCGTGAGACCAAAATCGCTCTGAGCCCACATGACGATAAGCGGTATATCATACCTGGGGACCTCCGATACCCTACCATGGGGGCATTATAGAATACCATCGTAAAGAATTATGTAATTTTTTTTCTACAACGTTGATTTTTTTTGTAAAATTGTGTACATTTTATGAATATTGATGTATAAAACTCATGAAAATTGTGTATATATTTTGTTCACTCGATGTAAAACATGTTAAAATTATGTTTGTTGTTGTAAATATTTAATTATATAAGAATTGATTTATTATTTTTCTGTAAATAAGAAACGGACTTTTTCTAATGCCATGTGTTTATTCATTCTATCCATCTCCTCGTACCCACGTTACACGAAAAAGGGATTATCGACGGCCAGAAGGGGAAAAAAAGCAAGCCTGCTGTGGAGTCGGTCAGAGGCCTTGGAGGGGATACATGCGGAGGCGACCAGTAGTTTAGGTCAAGAGTCATAAAACATATTTATTTTTCCATTTTCTTTATTATCGACTACAAATCGGATTTACTTACCCAACTATTGTGGCTATTGTCGTAACCTAACCATTTTACAAACATCCGATTACCACGCTTCTTCAACACTGCTTCAATGAGATAGATATCGGGGTGCTTGACCCTGAGAAGCTCTTGTTCGTAGAAGCCACCGGCGATCGGTTCATCTTTATGGTCCTTCAAGTGGTACGTCACGGGATGAGTTTTTTTCACACGATATATTGTAAATATTTCTGTTGTCCAGTTTGGGGTGTAACCCTTTTCGAAAATAGTCTTGAATTTGCTGATTCTCACTTTATCACCAACGGCGAATTTTGGTGATGTTTTCATTGGAGTCTTTTTGAAAACTTGCTGCAGTTGCTTCTCATTTTCCGCGTTGACATTTCTCGGCTTCATCTTAATGGTACGGTGTACAGAATCATTATATTCGGCTACTAGCTTATCAAGAATATCGATCCACTTATAATTACCGCGAAGACTAAATTGCATCCACATCTTATTTTTCAATGTACGATTGAAACGCTCGCAAATGGATGCCTTCAAGTTGCTATATGTTGAATACATGTGAATATTATACTTTTTCATGAGGGCCTTAAAGTCACAATTGTAGAATTCTTTTCCCCGATCGACGTGTAAGTTCTGCGGTATGCATCCCTTAACGAGTATCGACTTCATTGCGGCAGCTGCATCTTTACCATTCTTACTCAGCATTGGCATGGCCCAGGCGAATTTTGAGAATGTATCGATGACGGTGAGAAGAAATTTGTGTTTACAGTTTTGACGCGCGTATGATGACATATCGACGAGATCGGCTTGCCAGGTTTCGTCCAAGCCACGGATGTCCACATGCCGACGCGGATAGTTTCGTCGAGCAGGCTTATGTAGCTCTAGCATGAGAGCGCTCCTTTTCTCGTTCATTTTCCAGTCCACGCAGTCGCGCATCCAATTCAGCAATGACGTGTGAATTACGTATCACCAAATCTTGTAGAGTTTTGACATTAGCCTCGAGTGTCTTTGCAATGTCTCTTATCGTAGCTTCAAGCCCGTTAACCAATAACTGACTACTCTCATTCATTTCTTTGCGGATGTTCTTAATGATAGTTCGGGATCTCTTTTGTAACGCACTTAGAGTGATAGCGTTATCTTCTCCTTCCGGATTTGCAATGTTACACAATCGTTTCTGCCCCAAGTCATAATGACCGTCTGCGGTAATTCTGAAGCCAATCCCAGGTCGACCTGGAGGACCTTGCTTACCGTGGAGTACACTCCTACTTGAATGACGTCCAAACACATCGACACTCATGATGAGAATGCCTAAGTTCTCCGATGTTGAGTTAATAAATGATTTCAGCTTCACGCAATTCCTCGATAATCGATATAATTTCATTCGCATGGGCTGAATTTCCGGCTGCTTGTGATGCCAGAAGTAAGCGAAGACGATCTACTAACTCGTTTGGATTGTCCCAATAAATATAGTCCGATTGCGTGTTTTTTCTAGCTAGCTTATACTTTGGCATACCCTGTCCCACATGATGATTAACTATATTTGCAATATATGTGTTAAATTTGTGGCTGGTGTTACGTCGTATAGCCTCACTAGGCTTATAAAATTTTTTGTGCGCATTCGTCGAGATTACAATCTTTTCATAGTTTTTCAAATCGTCCGGTGTGAGAGTTTCGACATTGGGCACTTTTTTGAACAACAGCTCTGTTAATCCAACAGTTTTCGCATAACTCGCATCTCCCACGCGAATATGTTGAGAGTCGAAAATTATCGGAGAATTACCAATCATTAATTTGTTGCTTGCGAGATTTCGTACACCATATAATACATCCAAGCTTGCCTTTCTGTTTATTTGTAATAGCAGGATATATTCACGGATCAATTCATCGACATTTTGCGAGTCATCATCATCATCATCCTCATATATTAATTTAAATGAATCTTGGGTTTCACTCTTGAAGGAATTTTGTGCCTCGTTCTTCAATTGATGTTTTGCACTATTTAACGCATCTCCTTCTTCAACAACATCACTCACTTTTTCATCCTTAATTTCCTCCTTCACCACCTCACCATTTTTATATGACACCAATTTCTCCAATGGTCTCACGATAGGCTTAAAGACATCTTGCATTCTCTGCTTATCGCTATCTTTTCCAATTTTCATCATCCGATGCTTTCGTCTGATTGCATCGCTCGCCTTGGCAATTTCATGCAATACATCTTTTTCTCGCAACAGTTGTTCGCTCTTCATGTTCTCACTGCCACGGCATGCACAATACTGTCTCTTCAACTACCAGCGATGAGTCATTTATCAATGGTTAGAAAATAATCAAAACCCTGTCTATATCGACCTTCGTTAATATCGCTATCCTTATCAATCGTGACAAATGCATACTTGTCGGAATTCCAGCATTTCACGCACATGTTTTTAAAGCACGTATAAGTCATATCCGTATTAACATGATCCTTGTAGACGTGTTTGAGATTCATATCGTCCTGCTTGAAAAGCACCACGAAATTTGCATTATCTCTCACGAGATGTTTTGGGATACGAGTATACGTCTGACAAAGATAAAAATTGTCAACAATCTCGTGTCTTCCCATGGAAAAGAAGGCTCGAACATTATCCTGCTTTTCGCATGCTATATCATCAAAGATGAATATAGAGTTGGATCGTGCATCACTTGGTGCTATCACTTGTTCATGCGCCTCGAATGGATGGTATTCAACTCCATTCACAGGTTTGAGCAATTGTTCGAGCAACTTATACTTTGGCTGCTTCAACAATTTGGAATACAAGTAAATGTTCTCAAATCTCAAACCATTCGGATGGATGATGAGAGTGAGCAAAGCGTTGGTTTTCCCACAATTCGATGGACCGCAAAATAGTGCACGTATGCTATCCGGCAATAAATTCCCATGACGTTTTTGTTTCTTCTTCCTCCCTCCGTCTTCGACAAACTCGTCGAAATTTATCACGGGGAGTCCCCCTCCAATCGTTTGCTTCTTGGACGTCATCTCACACACGACTAACGATGAAATCATATAAATAGGATTCTTATGGGGATTATCAATCAGTCGCATATTGTCTTTAGACATGATCGTGCATGGCAAGAGCGGTAAAGGTTTAGTCAACCGCCTAATCAACAAACTCCCCGTTGAACTACATCTGCCTGGGTATTAGTATTGTGGACCAGGCACAAAGTTGGTCAAGCGCCTTGCTCGCGGTGATCCGGGCATTAACCCATTGGATACGGCTTGCAAACAACACGATATTGCGTATTCCAAAAATCCGGATAATCTTGAGGCGAGATATTTGGCGGATAAAGTGTTGGCTGAACAGGCTTGGCAACGTGTTACCGCGAGAGACGCTAGTATCGGTGAAAAAGCCAGTGCTTGGGGTGTGGCAAATATTATGAAGACAAAGAGAAAATTTGGTATGGGAATGAAGGTCCGTAAGGGTGGCGTTTGTTTGAAAAAGATAATTGGCGCTGCAAAGAATACAATGATTCAAAGTAATGATCCGCATAAGGTTATTAAATCAGTTCTAAAGGGTGCTCGTGCAGCTGTAAAGATGCAAGGTGGCAAAGTACGCACACCTCGGGTTCTACCTGTACCCCATAAAATTGGTGGTTTATTACCGTTCCTCGTGCCCATTTTTGCTGGTCGTAGTGCGGCGGGTGCTTTGTCGGGTGGTGCGGCTAGTATAGCTAAAGCCGTAAATGCTGCTCAAGCAGCTAAACGTGAATTGGATGAAAGTAAGCGTCATAATCGGACAATTGAAGCAATTGCATTAGGTCGGGGTCTACACCTGAAACCATATAAGCAGGGATTGGGCCTTCATATCAAGCCAAAAAACTAGAAGTTACGCTACTTCACCGACCCCTCACCGACCGCGACCTACTTAAATATGCAAAAATCCTAAAGATTCCACATTTTCGCGGAGTTTACATGCGCGATACATTGCCAGCGAGCGGACCTCTGAAATGTGAAGCAGCAATTGTAAATTTGGATGAAAATGCCGGTCCTGGAACGCACTGGGTCGCTTACAAAAAGACTGGATGGAAAGTCATGTACTTTGATAGTTTCGGCAATCTTCCACCACCATCCGAACTCATGAGATACTTTCGTGTTGGTAGCGTAAATTATAATTATAAGGGATATCAGGAATATGATACGATTGAATGTGGACATTTGTGTCTCAAATTTCTTTGTCGACAATTGCAGCACAAAGACAAATATACACTATATATAGGGAGGAAATGATGTGGGGAATTCAGTTGTTAATTTACCAGCATCATGGACGAAAGTTTAACATTGACCATATCTGGCTCATCGTCCATACTCGAGGCACAATACTTCCCCCCATCGAACTCTCGCCACACAAAAATTATACTCTCGGTCTCGTGGAATTGTTAACCTTCAACTCGATTCCCAATATCGATGTTGACCACGATAAACTTTACGTGGGAGATGAGGTGTTGACGATACCTACGGGCAGTTATGAAGTAGAGGATATTGAGACGTTCGTACAAGCAGAGCTCTCACGTAAAAACATCAAAATCAGCATTAAACCCAATAATAATATGCTCCGCAGTGAGATCGAGTGTGATCGTGATGTAAATTTTGAACCGAAAGATTCTATTGGGCATCTACTAGGCTTCACCGCACGCAAATTGGAAGCCAATAAAAGACACGAATCGGACCTTCCTGTAGCCATTCTCAAAGTGAACGCCTTACGCGTTGAGTGCAACATTACCGCTGGCGCCTATATTAATGGACAAAAAGTACACACAATTCACGAATTCTTTCCATCTGTGCCACCGGGCTACAAGATCATTGAAGTCCCCTCCCACGTAATTTATCTGCCAATCACGAGCCGAACGATTGACGCGATACAGCTTCGCATAGTGGATCAGGACGGTGATTTGGTAAATTTCCGCGGTGAAGTGATCACCATACGCCTGCATATTAAGTCGTGATGGGTATAGTTTTCAATAGATCTTCCAATAACAATAAACGATCATGGATCAAAACAATCAGTCGTCGGCCAGCGCCCAAAGTGCTAACACCTCAAAACGTGTTACTCTTGAAGAGTTTGGGTCTCAAAGTGCGTGGCGAAAGCGTGTAAAAAATTATTTAATCTGTACTCTGTGCATCTGTTGCATGAAATGGAGGAAGAAATTGTAAACATTCAGGCGCCCGTGGTCTTTGATGAATCCATCATCCATTGTGAGATTCACGCTCATCAGCCATATGCATCTTCAACCTTCAATAATAGCGATGAAATCCGTATTGCCATCCAACATCAAGACCTCTCCATCCTTCCAAGCAAGAGTTCCCTACACATATGTGGGAAATTATCCAAGCGTGATGGGACGCCGACCGCTGCTACAAATCTCGTCAACAATGCCATTTGTCATTTGTTTGAGGAAGTGCGATATGAATTGAATGCCATAGAAATCGATCGTAATAAGAATGTTGGCATTACGAGTGTAATTAAGGGATATTCATCTCTCTCACCGGCCAAAAGTTCTATGCTCGAGAACACTGGATGGCTCGATGTCGAAGAGACGAAGCAAATTGTAGATGTATCGGGAAACTTTGATGTGTGCATTCTGCTCAGCATGCTCCTCGGGTTTGCCGAAGATTATCGTAAAATTGTCGTAAATGCCAAGCACGAGTTGATCCTCACGAGATCAAAGACCGACGACAATGCCATTGTACAAACAGCGCCCGAAGACTACAAACTCATATTGCATAAAATAGAATGGCTCGTACCGTATGTGACAGTCTCGGATCAGCGAAAAATTCAGCTGTTAAAGTTTCTCGCCAAAGACGCACCAATCTCCATGAGTTTCCGAACATGGGAACTGTATGAATATCCATTGCTGCCTGCGACCTCTAAGCACGTGTGGTCTGTGAAAACCTCGAATCAGCTGGAGAAGCCACGATATGTCATACTCGCGCTGCAGACGGGACGGAAAAATAAGAAACAACAAAATGCGAGCCACTTTGATCATTGTAACCTGAGCGATGTTAAACTTTACCTCAACTCACAATGTTATCCATATGGAAATTTGAATTTGAACATTGATCAAAATCAATATGCTCTACTCTACGAGATGTACGCAAACTTTCAACCGACCTATTACAACAAAGAGGCCGAACCATGGTTGAGCAAGATTGAATTTTTAGAAAAAGCACCCCTCGTTGTCATTGACTGCTCAAAGCAAAACGATTCTCTCAAGTCCGGCCCTGTTGACGTGCGCCTTGAGTTCGAATTGAAAAAGTAATATTCCACCACAAACTTCAGCATACTGCATGATCCTCCATGATCGTGTTATCGAGTACAATCCAATCAGCGGTGGGGTTAGACAATTGGTATAAAATCATGCCGATAATTCGCGTCCACGTCAGTCAACATGGAGCTTATCGTCGATGTACAGGGCTTCAAGAGCCCCATCAACAAATTTGTCCTCAAGGAGATGTCCATCATCAAACTCCACGACAAGGATGCTGAACCGCTGACGCTCGCCTTCGACGCACCATTTGCATGGGACTCTTTACCGGCCAAGTACAAAATGACAAACAAGTGGCTGGAACGAAATTTCCATGGAATACGATGGAATGACAGCGGCATACCATACGAAGCAGCTAGAAAGACAATTCAAGAACTCTTGCAAGGAGCCCCCACCATCTATGCGAAGGGATTCGAGAAATGCGCATGGCTATCAAGATTCACGGATCCCACGACAAACGTCATCGACTTGGAGACTTTGGACTGTCCATCGCTGAAGAAGTTGCCGAAAATCACAAACTCGAAATGCCCCCATCATTCCTTCAACACGAAATACAACTGCGCCCATGAGAATGTAAAATCGCTGAAAAGCTGGTTGAGTGTATACGAAGCGTTGCGTGAGAGAGGGATTTTTTTAAATGAATAAAAACATTCCGATGAAAATATATACTATTTGTATTCTTCATTTATTCTACGACGAAAATTGTTTTGCATTTCTCCTTCTCATACATTTCGATAAAACAGTTCTTTTAAATACATTTTTACATAGTCAAACACTTAAAACGTCGAAAACGATGGTGAGACGGCTGTGATCCAGACGGCTGTTGCACTCAACGATGCTGCACCAACGAATTTGCTCTTCTCCACCATACTCCAAGACGATGGAACTTGACGCTGACGTATTTTCCACAACTGGATGTAGAATTGACTATTACGCGTCAGTTGCAGCATACTCTCGATGATGCAGACAGCCGTTCGACGATGGTGTTCCAACGAATTTCGTATTTTTCCACCATGTGTACTCAGACTTGGAAAAAGTCTATGCTGTTGTATTTTCCACCTTTGTATGTCATCCAGAGACGATGATCACGTGCCGCTTGCCGCATTTGCTCGAACGTTTCCAAATCTTCGTCGAAGGCCTTCACCAGTCGCGCTGGTAAGAAGACAGTGAACTCATCCGCGATGTCCGCGAGGTAGCGTTTTCCAAACTTGGTTTGTACGGCCCTCATGTCGGAGATTCGATGATCCGAGTGAACGCGGAGTTCTGACAGCTTCTTTGTTGGAAGGAATTCCGCCATCACGCTGACTTTGTTGATACTCGATAGATCCATTTTCCCCGCACTTTCAAAGTTCTTTTTGGAGAGATGTGGATGTCACGGTGGAATACTGCAGTCTGAGCTTGGACTACGAAATTATAAGCTCCCTCATAACCCTCCCACTTAAATTTTCAAACTTCTCCCCACTTTTCCAATCATGAAAAACAGGTTTAAACACTTTCGAAGAACCTCGTACGTGGAGAATTTCCCCCACGACATTTCTTCAAACTCCCAAAAAAAACGGGTTCAAACACGTTTGAAGAACCCCGTATGTGGAGAATTTCCACAGCATTTTTCACATTCCCGACGTTGAGATGGGGGGCCATCGATGTGATCTTCCATCTGTGGTGTATTATAGTGCTCCATGCATGGAAGATAAGATATTACTTCACTATTGTTCCGATGATGTTCTGGCAAACGATCCCACAATAAGCCAACATATTCACCCCAATATTTTAGGAGCAAAACCTTTGGAACGTGTTCGAGCTCGTTTTTGGTCAAGTCCAGGGGGTGCTTGGCCGGATGCACTGCGTACATACTCGCACATCTGAACATCTCGACGTTAAATTTCGTAATGAAAACGAGTTCTCGATACATCGAAATATTTTTTTCCCGAGTGCAGCTGTGCTCCGGTGGCCCATCTGGGGTCAAAAACCCTTTGACGATAGATCTCTAAAGTTTATAGTTTTTCCGAGAAATCCCGACTTGTCAGGACCTGTCTCGGGTGTCGGGGAGACTCGTGACAGGAGTGGACACGCATACAAACATTTTAAAGATTTCGGAAACGAAACAAAGCGCATCACACCTGCATCACATAAATAAACAGCTTTGAAAAGCCGTCCCCTACATGTATCGCTTTAAATTAAGGAAATGTTCCTACCCATATATGACCATTACATGCACACATCGTGTGTGTGTGAGTTTTATTTTCACACGGACTAAATAGTGTAGAAAGAAAAACACTGCATCGATGCTAATCTTTTTTTATGTCTATAATAAATTAGGAGATTTATGGCTTTTCAACGGTCACTCACCACTACCTGACCCCCGCCCCCACAAAACACTCGTCGACGACGGCTTCCCCCTCCCGACAGTCGCTCTTCGGACCACATGGCTACCCCCTCCGCAGAGACCCGTGGCATGACGTCACGTCCCCGCGCTGGACCCCCCCCCCCCGCCAGGCACTTGGCTTCCCCGCGCTGGACCCCCGCTGCCCCGCTCCCCCCTGAGATGCCTGGGTTAGAACCGCTCCAGTACATCTACTCTTATCAAACGCGATTATCTCAAAACATAGTTTTCAAAGTCGGTGCCAGATGTACCTCGAAAACGGCTTGTCCGATTTTGTCCAAATTTGGATACAATATTTTTCGATAGTTTTTCTCGTTCGCCACGTAAGGCTTTTTCATTTGATTGAACCATTGCCTTTTTTCGCAACCAAAATCGTCGGAAATTGCGAATGAAAAACGAATTTTAAATTAAAACGGTCGGAATTCCGTCAAAAATCGAAATTTCAAAAAAATCTTATGAGGTGAACTCCTTTGTATATTATACCCCTTAAAAAACTTGAACAAGTAAAAAAACGACAAGTAATAAAAAATGCCCTCGAAAAAATTATCGGTCGTTTCACTATCTACGAAATTCTAATTAACCTCGAAATATTTGTGATTTTTTTAAACAATACTTTTATTTACATTATTACTTTTTCAACTAAAACATACAAATGAAATGAAATAACTTTTTATGCAAAAGCAAAGCAAATTTACTAAAAACGTACAATAAATTGTCAAACCCTATAAATACTATTTGTCTCAACATTTTATTTTAAGAAACCATATTACTATTATAATAAAAAGTTCGAATCACGATTATATAAAAGTATAACGTATGCATCACACAAGTACTGTATGTATTTATGACTGAAAATGCTGTGCAACGATTTGGCGTGCATGGTTAAGAAAAAACGCTCGGGAAGATACACGATTTTCTTGGCGAAACGTTCCTACCACTTCCATAAGTAACTTTTGCAACAATTTATTTACTCAGATTATTTCAAATTGTAACATCGCATCAGTTACTGCATCAGATATACAGAATTATTAGAAATGAGTTATTCAGCCTGCCAAAACTATGTCTATCGAACGAACATTTATGCGACGCAATAGATTTCATGAGATGTATGGTGGTTCTGTAATAGAGTAGATGTGAATACCTCCACGTAACTTTTCAAACTATGTAAGTAAAGTGAGATTTTAAGAGCCGTGTGGTCTAGAGGTATATCGCTGATTTTTTTGTTTTGATTATGCGGAATCGAAAACTTGGTTTGCATTTACATAATAAATTGCGTCAATTTATGTCTTGCCTAACCTGATAGTCAAGTTATTGAGAAAACGCCATCCGTCGCCGAGCTTTTCTTTTCTTAACCATGCATGCTAAGTCGTTGCACACCATTTCCAGTGATATATACATACAGAACTTGTGTGGTGCATACGTTGTACTTTTATGTAATCGTGATTCGAACTTTTTATTTTAATAGTAATATGGTTTCTTTAAAATAAAATGTTTGAGAAAAATAGTATTTCTAGGGTTTGACAATTTATTGTACGTTTCTAGTTAATTTGCTTAGCTAGCTTTTGCAGAAAAAAAATTTCACTTCTGTTGTACGTTTGAATTGAAAATGTAATAATGTAAATAAACGTATTGTTTGAAAAAAATCACAAGTATTTCGAGGTTAATTAGAATTTTGTAGATAGTGAAACGACCGATAATTTTTTCGAGGGCATTTTTTATTACTTGGCGTTTTTTAACTTTTTCAAGTTTTTTAAGAGGATTTTATATCTTTTTGAAATAAATATATGTACAGGGCTACTGGTTATTAGCCACGATCCCTTGAAAGGGTTATAGGTCATTTTCCGCTGTCAAATAACCTTACAATGTTTTATGCAAAAGTCAACAAATGTCGAGATATTATTTGTATGATTCAAGTATAAATATGAATGTAGTATATCCGAACTGTATAAAAACCGTGTATATAAATGAACATCGATGTGAATACCAGAGTACAGCATATCTCAGAAAAATACTACAAAAGTCGCACTCTTAAAGCTCCCAGTCGATCTCAAATTCATCAAATGATCAAATTACCGATCACGAGGAATTCTTTATGAACATTTTCGGATCATCCAACGAGTGATTTATTTCGAGATAAAAATTCCAATCGACAAATTATTTTCGAAAACCAGGCAAGAACTCACCAACTGAATAGTACCTACATGCAAACAAGATTAAAATTAAGTGGCCATTGTAACACAAACAAAGCAACCAACCACAATAAAAAATAACGTACAACCATAAGGGCAAAAAATAATATAATAACTCAAACAATCCCAAAATTCTTGAGAATTTATTTGAGAACTCACAATATCGCTTTTCGATGGCCGTTATTCATCTACCGAAGTGTGGTATTGCGACGTAGATTAATATACAAACGTAATCGATGACGGGCCGGGCGAGCACCGCCAATCGTCATATTCCGTGTATATTCAAACTTCGCTGAGCTTCTCTTCTTAACCATGCACGCTAAGTCGTTGCGCAGCATTTCCAGTGTACTTGTGTGGTACTTACATCGTACTTTTATTAGGAGTACAAATAAGTCTCTGCCGTTTGACGAAAGATGGCCTCACCAGGAGGTTATGGTTGAAATTGTCAGATGTAAAATGTCATATCGTAAGGTTGTACATCTGGCAGGCCATAACCTTGAAATATTAACGATTTTGTATCAGCATCACATAATTTTTTTGTGCGAAAATGTCGAGTTTTGGGTCGAATGAGCGTCATTTGCAGGAACTTTTGATTTACTTCTCTAATTTGAAAAAATCTGCTGTTACGGCGCATCGATTGCTTGTAGAAGCATATGGTGAGGCTGCTTTAAGTGAGAGGAGTTGTCGTGAGTGGTTTCAAAAATTTAAGACCGGTGAGGTTGACGTCGAAGACAAACAACGTAGTGGAAGGCCGAAAGTGCGCGAAGACGCGGAATTAGAAGCATTATTGGAGGGAGATTCGTGCCAAACGCGGGAGTTCCCGAAAATGACGCTTATTCGGCTCAAAACTCGACATTTTCGCACGAAAACAATGATGTAATGGTGATACAAAATCGCTAATATTTCAAGGTCACAAGGCCTTGCCAGATGACCAACCTTACGATATGACGTTTCATATTTGACAATTTCAACCATAACCCCCTGGTGGGGCCATCTTTTGTCAAACGGCGGAGACTTATTTGTACTCCCAATATATAATGGTGACACCAATTTCATGTTACAACAGTAAGGTGATTTTTTCAAGTAAAAATAAAATAATATGCAAAAATCATTCCTAAAGTTTAATAATTTTGTTTACAAATTTTTTAGTAAACTTGCTTGGCTATTTTATAAAAAGTTACTTCACTTTTTGTACATTTAAATTGAAAATATGTAGTCAAACCAATGTTTAAATAAAAATAAAATATAGTCTAAGATAAATCAGACTTTTCAACATGGTAACACAAGCGATATTTTCGGAAGAATTTTTTATTGCTTGGCGTTGTTTTTTTACTTTTTTCAAATAATTTTCGACATGAGTTAGCAATACATGACGCGTTTCACTTTCGGAAGTTCATCCGAATGATCGCAGGTAGATCAGAAAAAATAATCGGTTTATTTGGTTTGAATAAAAACTACTCGTTCCTTTGGCAATCATTGTCCTGTCCTCTTTTTGAATTTTATTAACAAATAGGAGATTCAAGCTCGCAGCAATGAGCGGACGAACCTTGCGTAAAAAGGGCGGGGGGTTCAAAGAGACCCGACGAACAATCGTCACCATGTACTCCGATCGAGGGTCTGACACCACTGTAGAATTCGTTTAAAATTGATTTTTTTTACTTGACTTTAGAGATGCTTTGAACCATAGAATAAGGGGAAAACCATAGAATAAGGGGAAAACAGTTGTGTACCTGTAAATCAAGGTCCGCCGGCCCGTGTGGGTTTGCGGTGGCAGTGGCTGGCTCGTGTGCGAAACATCAACCGTTTTCCTCGAAACAAAATTTTTTTAAACGGCACGCAGCATGACTCCAACAATTTCCACTCTTTTCACTCCAAATTTCGAGTACATCTTAAAAATAGCATTCTGGAGAGAAATACGTAGGGGATTTTCCATGAGTTAATTATAACTTTAATTGTTCAGGGGCCAGTCCACTTTGAAAATTTCAAAAATCGATTTTTTTACTGTTATCGAATGTACATACATTCAGAAATATTGTGACAGAATTTTATGAAAATCCGAGCTCTCTAAGTATTTTTTTTACCTGAACATCAGGACCTCATTTCGTCTACCTAAGCGTATAGCGCGCTCGGCCGATCATAGTATAAACTTCAAACGCCTTTTTATCGAAACGTTTTCAAAATCTAGCTCCATCGTATCTCCAAAACTAATAAACCGATTTTCTTGAAATTTGAACCACATATTGTAAACATGATTCGCAACAAGATGACCCTCGATGGTTTTCAAATTTTTATTTTTACTCTTTTTTTCCTACAAGCTGCGAAAAACGCGTTTTATTTACTTTTTTTGGTTTTTATTTGCCATTTTTTAATTTTTTGATAAAACTTTATATCCGAGGGTCATTTTGTAGCTGGTGTCATACTGAATCCAATGGACTTTGTTTTTTTTGTTTCAGACAAGCCGTTGCCGAGTTGTGATGGAGCTACCTAGCCCACTTATTTTTGAGGCGTTACGTTCAACTTTTGTACTTTCAACGTTTTGTACGTAAAAATGAATAAAAATGAATTATTTTTTTTTTTTATGTATTTCAAGACTTTATTTATCAAGCCCAACAACTTTTATATTGATATCTTTTATAAAGGCTGTTTTAAAACGTCCCGAAAATAGCCTTTTTTCGTGGCTCCAAAGTGGGCTGGTCCCTTAACAAATGATTGTCCTGTTTGAAAATGAAGTGTCTGTCAAACTGTCAAAAATTAAGTTTTTGGTTTAACGCTCGCTAATTACACAAAAATTAATATTTTCACAAACGGCAGAATAACTCTCGGTAAAAAATATTTATCCATTATAATAAGAAGACATTATGCCACACCGCTGAACAGTATAGTTCAATATCTCAAGAAAAAAAATTATCGTGTTTCTAAAATTAAAACCTTCTATTGTAAAAAAATATTTGTGTTATAAACATTAATAATTTGACATCAGATCGTTGAGGATTCGGCTTCGGTCCGGTCAATGAAGGTTTTCTAAGGTCAGCGATGGAAATAAAAAAGTGTTTTTCTTACGTTTCGGCCCTCTGGTTTAGGTCCTCTTCAGAAGTTATATTTTTCTGTATAAATGATGATACACAGTTTTTGACCAATCATGTTTGAGAAGGTTATATATATGAGAGTTAACAGATGTTATGATTCTGTTATCTAGATGTTGTGTCATTATGTATTATAATCATGTCACTTCTGTTCTAGTTATAACTATGTAAATATAATATGGACAATTTCCTATATTGCGTTGCTTATTTTTATGTATATGTATAGGTGTGTGAAATGTACGATGTGTGAGAACGAGGGTTATTATGTTATGGAATTATAAAGAAATGAAATATGATAAATAACTAACCTCGAAGCTGTTGATATTTCAGGTTTTTTGCACATATTTGGAAGGATATTTCGAAAAAAAATATTATTTATGGGAATAAATAATGTTTAGTGGGAAGATGCTCAATAGATGGAGATATTATCGTTTATCGGCGAATTTTTTTTCCATAATCTGTAATGGATAGATAATTATAAACAATTTTTGTGTTTCATTAGTGACAATTTAGTGTAAGAAATTGATCTCAAAAAGGTTTTGGAGAAGAATCGAAAGACTGTGGTGATTACCTATTGAGTTAGTTCTTAAGAATTTGTTTTCCTTTCCAAAATGAGCAAATACTCGAAATTTACAATTTTTTTGTTACATTTTGAGTTGTGTAGTAGACAAAAGTTCGAGAGAAACTGAGTGATGTATTAATTTCATGTGGCATATTCGAGTCTCTGCACTACAAATCGGGGGAAAAGATCATACCGGCAGTGACGTGTCAATGAAAATAAAATAGGTGCGTCAAGTTAGGAGTATTTGAAATTAGTTTGTAATGTCCTTAAAATTAGCTCATCATGTCAATATATTAGTTATTTTATAGTGTCGATAATTTTAAAATTGTTATATGAGTCAAAATACAGTAGAATGTATTGATAGTTATATTATAGAATTGTAGATTGAGCTAAGTTTTTGCATGTCAGTTCTAAAATGTATAGCGTTCGAGTGTGCCTTAATTTGTATCATTTCCAGGATTAGCCTTTTTTTGAGCCAATTTTCGTTGTTTAGTATCTTTACATTGTCAAATTCAAAGTCGTGATTTTGTTCTATTGCATGTTGTGCTATAGCTGAGTGTATTTCGGTGGTACGTTTTATGCTATCTTTGTGCTCTTTTAATCGGGTTTCGAGGTATCTTTTAGTTTGGCCAATGTATGTGGCATTTCAATTTTTGCAGTCGATTTTATCAACTATGTTGGATTTTCGATTGCTATTGATTTTGTCTTTGGTGGAGCCAATAATCGATGAAATATTGTTTGTTGTTTGTGACTAGTGTTATATTGTATTGTTGGAAAAGACGAATTAGTTGATGATGTATGTTTTTTGTGTAGGGAAGATTTATTATTCTGGAAGAATCAAAGTTGTTGCTATTCGTTTTTTGTTTGTTGATTATGGAAAGCCAACGTTTTATTACTTTGTCTGTGAAAGAGATTGGATAGCAATTTTTTGTCATCGTGTTACTGATGAGTTGGAGATTTTCTTTGTGAAATGAAGAATGAGATAGTTTTATTGCTCTGTCAACTAACATGTAGATTATGGCTTTTTTCGGGAGAGTGGGTGGTGTGAAAAGAAATTTATGAATCTGCCTGACTGGGTTGGTTTCCTATACCAATTTGTGATAATCGAAATTTGTTTATGGATTAAAAGTAAGTCAAGAAACGGGATTTTGTTGTCTATTTCATTTTCAGATGTAAATTGTAGTTTTGGATTATAAGAATTAAAAATCTATTTGGTGGATTCGATTTTGTTTGTTGGTAGAGCAATAATAATATCATCAACGTATCTTTTATATAATGGTAATGAGAATTTTAATTTTTCTAGACAATTTGTTTCAAGATCGATCATGACAATGTTGGATAGTATTGGAGCTTGAGGTGATCCCATAGGTAAGCCTGAGATTTGTTGGTAGATTTTATCTTGGAATGTGAAGAATGTTGAGAACATGATGTATTCTATGGCTTTAATTATTTCATGTAAAGGAAACGCTTTTGAGAATAAGTTTGATCTTTTTTGTAGGCTATGAATAACTAGTTGTAATGGGATGTTGGTATAGAGAGAAAAAACATCAAATGTTGGAGAGTGAATGTTTTAGGTGGAAGCTGCCTTTGACATGTGAGTTGTTCGTACTGATTAATTTAGAGAGTTTAGATTGTATGAATTCAGCTAGTTTGTGTGTTGGACTATTTATTGATGATACTATTAGACGAAGTGGATAGTTTTTTTTTGTGAATTTTTGGAAAGCAATAGAGACGGGATAGGTTGCAATTTTCAGCTTTTAAATATTTGTATTTTGTTTCATCAATAATTTTTAAGGCTTTCCATCTGGAGAGAATGTTGTTGATACCTTTTTGTAGAGTGTTGATGGGATTTTTATTTGTCAATTTGTAAATTGTGGAGTCTGCGAGAAACTCATGGGTTTTTGTGATGTAATCTGATTTTTTAAGAATGACCGTTAATTTCCTTTGTCCGCTCGTGTAATTAAAAGTTGAGGGTTGTTTTTTAAGAATAAGGATGTGTCTCTTTTGCTTTGATTCGTGTTGGAAAACGATGTTGGAATATTTATTTTGTTTAAGATTTTATAGAATCTGGTTCTGATTTCGATTTGTCTAGGTTTGTTGAGTAAAAAATCTATTTTGGCTTCAAGTTCAGAGATTTATTTGTGGATATGAGTTTTTATATTTGAGAGTTTAAGGTAAGGAAAACAGAATTTCTCACCCAGAGACATGAATGTGGAAATGTGTAGGGGAATGTCTATGTTGGAGAGATTTATGAGCTAATCTTTGGTTTTATTCAATGTGATTGTTGAATTTATATTGTTCAGAGGATCAGTGGGAAGATTATTATTTGTGTCATGTTGTCTATTGGTGAGTGATGAGTATAAGATGTTGTGATTTTGCGTTGGTTGATTTGTATTTTGATGATTGAAGTGATGTATGTTGTCATGGTCCATATGTGTTTGTGATGATATTGTTTTTAAAAATTCTTCATGGTTGAAAATGTGATGATGTATGTTTTTGGTTCGTTGAAATCTGAGATTTTGGAGTTTTTTTGTGTTTTTCATATGAGAGTTTCGATAGTTTGTTTAGTTTTATTTGTTTTAAAGTGAAAATTTTTTCTTTAATATTGTTTGGAGTCATGTTAATTGTTTCTGTGTTCTTTTCTATTTTTTGGTTCAGTATTTTTATTCGAAAGTTGAGATCGTCGATTTCTATGTTTAATAATAATTTGTTGAATTTGTGAGATATTCTATTAAGTTTTATTTTACCTTTATTACTGGAAATTTGAATATTCAAGTGTTGGGAAAAAATGTGTTTCGGTATCAAACCTTCTTGTCTACATTGAAATAAGAAACGAAGTTGTTGTTTAAGGCGACTCTTCGTGGCAGTGTCGTGTTTCCAATTCTTGAACGCTGCTAAGGTGAAATATCCGAAGAGTTGTAGTATCTCGCTGAAGAAGGTCATTGTGTCTGTTTATAGCCAGTGAATTAAAAATGAATCAAAGATGTGTGCGGTCGTGTAGTTGACAAGAGATCGTTGAGGATTCGGCTTCGGTCCGGCCAATGAAGGTTTTTCAAGGTCAGCGATGGAAATAAAAAGGTGTTTTTCTTACGTTTCGGCCCTCTGGTTTGGGTCCTCTTCAGAAGTTATATTTTTCTGTATAAATGATGATACACAGTTTTTAACCAATCGCGATTGAGAAAGTTGTATATATGAGAGTTGTATGTTATGATTCTGTTATCTAGATGTTGTGTCATTTTGTATAATAATCATGTTAGTTCTGATTTACTTATAACTATGTAAATATAATATGGATAATTTCCTATATTGCGTTGCTTATTTTTATGTATATGTATAGGTGTGTGAAATGTACGATGTGTGAGAACGAGGGTTATTACGTTATGGAATTATACAGAAATGAAATATGATAAATAACTAACCTCGAAGTTGTTGGTATTTCAGGTTTTTTGCACATATTTGAAACGATATTTCGAAAAAAAAACATTATTTATGGGAAGAATAATGTTTAGTGGGAAGATGCTCAATAGATGGAGATATTATCGATTATCGGCGATTTTTTTTCCATAATCTGTAATGGATAGATAATGATAAACAATTATTATTTCATTACTGAAAATTTAGTGTAAGAAATTGATCTGAAAAAGGTTTTAGTGTAGAATCGAAAGACTGTAGTGATTACCTATTGAGTTAGTTCTTAAGAATTTGTTTTCCTTTCCAAAATGAGCAAAAACTCGAAATTTATCATTTTTTTCGTTACATGTTGAGTTGTGTAGTAGACGAAAGTTCGAGAGAAACTGAGTGATGTATTAATTTCATGTGGCATATTCGAGTCTGTACTACGAATCGGGGGAAAAGATAATACCGGCCGTGACGTGTCAATGAAAATAAAATAGGTGCGTCAAGTTAGGGGTATTTAAAATTAGTTTGTAATGTCCGTAAAATTAGCTTATCATGCCAATATATTAGTTATTTGATAGTGTCGATAGTTTTAAAATTGTATAATTTATAAATTATACGTGTTTCTCTCGAACTTTCGTCTACTACACAACTGTTTCTCTCGAACGTTCGTCTACTACACAACTCAAAATGTAACAAAAAAAAGTAAATCTCGAGTTTTTGCTCATTTTGGAAAGGAAAACAAATTCTTAAGAACTAACTCAATAGATTAGGGGAAAAAATTGCCGATAAACGATAATATCTCCATCTATTGAATATCTTCCCACTAAACATTATATATTCCCATAAATAATGTTTTTTTTTCGAAATATCCTTCCAAATATGTGCAAAAAACCTGAAATACCAACAACTTCGAGAAAAATATAACTTCTAAAGAGGACCCAAACCAGAGGACCGAAACGTAAGAAAAACACCTTTTTATTTCCATCGCTGACCTTGGAAACCCTTCATTGGCCGGACCGAAGCCGAATCCTCAACGATCTCTTATCATCTACACGGCCGCACACATCTTTGATTTATTTTATAATTTGACATCGTTTATGTTATTGCCATGTGTCTTCTTATGGGGGACAAATATTTTTTTACGAACAATTACTCTATCTAAATTTCAATGCAGATCCTACAGTGTTAAAAGTTGCATTTTTAAAACCCATTACTCCAAATCTAAATAGTCGACTGTTCTGAAATTTTACTGAAACATGCATAATGATACAATGGTGAAAAATTAGAACAAAATCTATAGAAATCAACAGCGCGCACTCGTTTTATCTTAACGCGTTTCAACCGTTGACCATTCAATTCTGTTGGGCTGGAGGTTTGGACCAGTCGACACTGACTCTGAGATGACGGTAGCCGTAACCAATGAGATGGAAGGACGCCCTAGCTCCCTCGGCCATCGGTTTGAAAGGTACATACGTAAACGAAAGGCATTGCACAGATTGGTGGTGCGATCCTTGGCGAGATATTGTCTCTGAACGAAGCCGACGGGTTCGACGAGTTCCTTGAGGCCAGCCTCGCTGATGCTCTTGGAGAGGTTAGAGATAGCGATGATATCCTCGCGACACTGGGACTGTATACAGTGGCCGCGACGATTGACACTGTTTCTCATCCTCGGTAGTACGTACAGGGTGCGCCAGAGAAACTTACTTATTTGAAAAAATTCCCGCGCGGTGAGTTGGGCGGGTAGAGGGGCGAGAGGGGGCGCATCTGGAGGGGGAAGTACCAAGTTTGTTTCTCCCTCCAGTCAGTTGCCATCATGCTCTGGTCTAGAGAGCAGCGGGCCTTCGCAGTCGAGAGCTTCTTTTCTAACGGTCGCTCACTTGTTGCTACGCAACGTGCCTTCCGCGCTCGCTTTGAAATTCCTCCTCACAGATTCGTTCCTGGCCGTAATTCGATTCTGTCGTGGGTTAACTCATTTCGGGAGTGTGGAAGTGTCGCTAAACCCAGAAATGGACTTCAACGGACCATCAGAACTCCGGAAAATGTCGAAAGAGTGAGGCAATCAGTTGTGCGTTCTCCCCGTTCTGCTCGTTACAGGAACATGATCGAGGAATTTTTTCTTCCAAGACTCGAAGAAATGAACGTTAGGAATGTGTGGTTTCAGCAAGATGGAGCTACAGCACACACAGCACGAGACTCAATGAATTTGTTGCGACAACATTTCCCCGACCGCCTCATCTTTCTCAGAGGCGATCTCCAATGGCCGGCACGCTCTCCAGATTTGACTCCATGCGATTTCTTTTTATGGGGTTATTTGAAATCTCTGGCTTATGTCGATCGACCACGGACCATAGCACACCTCAAGAACAACATTCGCGACGCCATTGCCAACATACCGATTGATATGCTGCAAAGAGTGGATACGAATTTCAAAAATCGACTTCATCAGTGTATGCGCAATGGGGGTCGCCATTTATCCGATGTTATTTTCAAGACTGCATGAAAAAAAAAATTGGGATATTGTATTCTCAAATAAAAAAAAATTTTAAACAATAATTGAAGTACTTTTGTTTTTATTGACCTTTCAAATAAGTAAGTTTCTCTGGCGCACCCTGTACTTGCTACCCTGGGTAAATCCGATGGTCTATCAAGATGGTAAATCCGACGCTACAATGGTTTCGTTTCCTCCATGATAGCACAGGTGCCATACTTACCACGTATGTGCATACGGTATCGGTACCGGTATGAGTATGCTGAGGATACAGAAACGGTATATTTTACTATTGTACAGTGTACCGGTACCATACTAGTAACACGGACATTTGCGTGCAGCGGTGTACTACCGTACAGGTACACCATAGGGTACAATCTCTGTACGCCATACCAATAGTACGCTCGGTCATCAGGGTCAAGCTATCGAGGAATCGCCACAGGTCCACAAATCATCCGTGTTTGAGACGTGAGAGTTTAGCGTTCGTAGGCAAACGGTGTTGAACTTTCGGGCCTCATTTTGGTCGCACACTGCTCATGAAATCGAGGATTTTGAGGGGTAATGACAATGGCTACGGATCATCGGAAAATATGCTATCTGCGATTCTTCAACGAATAAATGCCGAGGTATTCCTGCGAAGAGCAAATAAACTTGAGATTCTTGCATCGGAGCCATTGGCTGTTTGACACATCGGCCAGCGGTAAAGCAATGCGAGGGAAGATCGTGGCAAATGACGAAGTACGTAAATTGAGGTTATGAGACAGGCTATATTTTTTATTCTTACATCAATATAATTTTGAGCCATACCCGAGTCGAAATTTTCAGCCTATTTTTCCCCTCCAGATCCTCACAGTGGTAGAAAATAAAGGCAGTAAAGTAGCTTCGTATTCAATACAAAATGAGCTCCTACTTAACGAATAGAACGGGTGAAGATTTCCCTTTTTTCCACTTGCAGGTGCTAAGGAGGACATTGGTTGGCACACATATACACGCACACCCATACACTTTATTACGCATATCGAAATACATATGCCTGAATACGTGCATGCGTAGACACACGTATATACACGCCCACATACATGCCAAAACATAAACAAACACACGTATACTAGTACCTATGCGTATGCATGCGTGCGTATGCATGCGTGCATGCTATAGGGATGTGCGTATACATGCATACGTGAGGGCAATTCCTATAAAAAATATTGTAACTGTTTGCCCGAGATCCATTTCTTCTACTTTGGAGAGTTGCTGGAGCTGCAAGGGCAAGTTTGAAGCGAAAGCGAAAGGTTCGCTGGGTGGCGATAATGGAAAGGCCATTGGAAAAGTACGCCTTTACAGCGAACGCGCGGTCCTACCTAGTCTAACGCATGACGGTTACTGAAAACTATCAGACCCGCTAGTGGTACAGCTAGGCGGATTTTAACGCAGGGATCTCAGGGGGAGCGGGGCGGCGGGGTCCAGCGCGGGCTATCCAAGTACCTGGCGGCGGGGGGACGTGACGTCATGCCAGGGGTCTCTGTGGAGGGGATAGCCATGTGGTCCGAAGAGCGACTGTCGGGAGGGGGAAGCCGCTTTCGACGATTATTTTGTGTGGGGGGGGGGGGCTCAGGTAGTGAACGTCGAAAACTCATAAATCTTCTAATTTATTATAGACAAAAAAGATTAGCATCGATGCAGTGTTTTTCTTTCTACGCAATTTAGTCCGTGTGGATATAAAACTAACACACACGATGTGTACGTGTAATGGCCATATATGAGTAGGAAAATTTCGTTAATTTGAAGCGATACGCGAAGGGGACGGCATTTCGAAGCCCTTTATTTATGAGATGCAGGTGTGATGCGCTTGGTTTCCTTTCCGAAGTCTTTAACATGTTTGTATGCGTGTCCACTCCTGTCACGACTCACGCCTAAACCCGAGACAGATCCTGACAAGTCGGGATTTCTCGGAAAAACGATACACTTTAGAGATCTATAGTCAAAGGGTTTTTGACCCCAGATGGGCTACCGGAGCACAGCTGCACTCGGGGAAAAAAATGTTCCGATGTATCGAGGACTCGTTTTCATTACGAAACATAACGTCGAGAGGTTCAGATGTGCGGAATTGACCAAAAACGAGCTCGAACAGGTTCCAAAGGTCTTGCTCCTAAAAGATTGAGGTGAATATGTTGGCTTATCGTGGGATCGTTTGCCAGAACATCATCGGAACGATAGTGAACTGATATCATATCTTCCATGCATGGAACACTATAATGCTCCACAGATGAAAAATCACATCGATGGCCCCCCACCTCAACGTCGGGAATGTGAAAAATGCTGTGGAAATTCTCCACGTACGGAGATCTTTGAACGGGTTTGAACCCGTTTTTTGGGAGTGTGAAAAAATGTCGGGGAAATTCTCCACATAAGCGGTTCTTCGAAAGTGTTTGAACCTGTTTTTCGTGATTGGAAAAGTGGGGAGAAGTTTGAAAATGAAAGTGGGAGAGTTATGAGGGAGCTTATAATTTCGTAGTCCAAGCTCAGACTGCAGTATTCCACCGCGACTTCAACATCTCTCCAAAAAGAACTTTGAAAGTGCGGGGAAAATAGATCTCTTGAGTATCAACAAAGTCAGCGTGATGGCGGAATTCCTTCCAACGAAGAAGCCGCCAGAACTCCGTGTTCACTCGGATCATCGAATCTCCGATATGAGGGCCGTACAAACCAAGTTTGGGAAACGCTACATCGCGGACATCGCGGATGAGTTCACTGTATTCTTACCAGCGCGACTTGTGAAGGCCTTCGATGAAGATTTGGAAATGTTCGAGCAAATGCGGCAAGCGGGACGTGATCATAATCTCTGGATGACCTGCAAAGTTGGAAAATACAACAGCATCAACTTTTTCTAAATCTGAGCACACACATGGTGGAAAAGACGAAATTTGTTGGAACACCAGCGTCGACCGACTGTCCGCATCATCGAGAGGATGCCGCAACTGGCGCGTGACAGTCAACTCTACATACAGTTGTAGAAAATACAACAGCATCAAGTTCCATCGTCTTTGAGTATGGTGGAAAAGAGCAAATTCGTTGGTGCAGCATCGTTGAGTGGAACGCCGTCTGGATCACAGCCGTCTCACCGTTGTTTTCGACGTTTTAAGTGGTTGACTACAGTAGAACCTCGATTATCCGAACTAGTCTCGGTCCCAATTAGTTCGGATAATCAAAAGTTCGGATAATCGAAACGTGGGTTTTTTGGGACGAGATCATAAACAACAATGCTGTTTATGATCTCGTCCCAAAAAACCCACCTTTCGATTATCTGAACTTTTGATTATCCGAGCTAATTGGAACCGAGACTAGTTCGGATAATCGAGGTTCTACTGTATGTAAAAATGTATTTAAAAAAAACTGTTTCATCGAAGTGTATGAGAAGGAGGAATGCAAAATAATTTTCGTCGTAGAATAAATGAAGAATACAAATGTTATATATTTTCATCGAAATGTTTTTTATTCATTTTAAAAAAATCCCTCGTTCACACAACGATTCGTATACACTCAACCAGCGTTTCAGCGATTTTACATTATTATGGGCGCAGTTGTATTTCGTGTTGAAGGAATGATTTGGAGTTTGTGATTTTCGGCAACTTCTGCAGCGATGGGCAGTCCAGATTCTCCAAGTAGATGACATTTGTCGCAGGATCCGTGAATCTTGATGGCCATGGGCATTTCTCGAATCCCTTGGCATAGATCGTAGGAGCTCCTTCCAAGATTTCTCGAATTGTCTTTCTAGCTGCCTCGTAAGGTATACCGCTGTGTTCCCATCAGATTCCATGGAAATTGCGTTTCAACCGCTTGTTTGTCATTTTATACTTGGCCGGTAAAGGGTCCCATGCAAATGGTGCGTCGAAGGCGAGCGTCAGCGGTTCAGCATCCTTGTCGTGGAGTTTGATGATGGACATCTCCTTGAGGACAAATTTGTTGATGGGTCTCTTGAAGCCCTGTACATCGACGATAAGCTCCATGTTGACTGACGTGGACGCGAATTATTGGCATGATTTTATACCAATTTTTTAACTGCACCGCTGATTGGATTGTACTTGACAATACGATCATGGAGGATCATGCAGTATGCTGAAGTTTGTGGCGGAATATTATTTTCCAATTCGAACTCAAGGTTCACGTCAACAAGGCTGGACTTGAGAGAATCGCTTTGCTTTGAGCAGTCAAAGACAACGAGGGGGGCTTTTTCTAAAAATTCAATCCTGCTCAACCATGGTTCGGCCTCTTTGTTGTAATAGGTCGGTTGAAAGTTTGCGTACATCTCGTAGAGTAGAGCATATTGATTTTGATCAATGTTCAAATTCAAATTTCCATATGGATAACATTGTGAGTTGAGGTATAGTTTAACATCGCTTAAGTTACAATGATCAAAGTGGCTCGCATTTTGTTGTTTCTTTTTTTTCCGTCCCGTCTGCAGCCGGAGTATGACATAACGTGGCTTCTCCAGCAGATTCGAGGTTTTCACAGACCACACGTGCTTAGAGGTGACATGCAGCAATGGATATTCATTCAGTTCTCATGTTCGAAAACTCATGGAGATTGGTGCGTCTTTTGCGAGAAACTTTAACACCTGAATTTTTCGCTGATTCGAGACTGTCACATACGGTACGAGCCATTCTATTTTATGCAATACGAGTTTGTAGTCTTTGGGCGCTGTTTGTACAATGGCATTGTCGTCGGTCTTTGATCTCGTGAGAATCAACTCGCGCTTAGCATTTACGACAATTTTCCAATAATCTTCGGCAAACCCGAGGAGCTGTCACGTCCTTGCGTAATTGCATCCCCGCGAAATTGATACTGTATTATCAATTTCGTTCTCGATCCGTGAACTCACAAATATTAGAATCTGTGTAAGGTCGAACATCTGTATCTGTCTCACTCACACCCTCACACACCATCTGCGAGCGCTTCTGGCCCTCCGGCGCAGGGCCCTTAGTTTTACGACCGCTACCTGACACCCAAGCGACTGGGTCATCACCGAGGCGCACCAATGTAAGCGAACATACTCTTATATTTGTTTCCTTCCATTCATGGATTGTTTTTATCCATGGCCGTTTATTATTATTGGAAGATCTATTGAAAACTATACCCATCACGACTTTATATGCAGGGGTATGGTGATCACTTCACCGCGGAAATTTACCAAATGACCGTCCTGATCCACTATGGGAAGCTGTATGGCTTCAATCGTTG
Source organism: Ophion obscuratus (assembly GCA_964007375.1). Taxonomy (NCBI): domain Eukaryota; kingdom Metazoa; phylum Arthropoda; class Insecta; order Hymenoptera; family Ichneumonidae; genus Ophion; species Ophion obscuratus. The sequence continues at coordinate 68,889,253 of OZ023312.1, read as the reverse complement.
GGCTCGTGAGTGGCAAATAAATTACGTGGGACGGAACTTCAATGATCTTATAGCCCGGTGGCACTGATGGAAAAAAATCGTGAATTGTGTGTACTTTTTGTCCGTAAATATAGGTGCCGTGAAGCCTAGTAAATGCCCAATAGAATCTTTCGGCTCAAAATTTACATCACGATCGCACTCGATCTCACTGCGTAGCGTATTATTATTGGATTTAATCCTGATTTTGATATTTTTACGTAAGAGTTCTGCTTGTACAAACGTCTCAATATCCTCTATTTTATAACTGCCCGTAGGTATCGTCACCCTGCTAAAAATGTCTGATAGAAAACGAAAAAAAAAAATTATTTTTCTTTTGGTTCGTGTTTCTGATTCCTGTTTTTCATAAACATCTGCAGATTATTATGATGGGAATCGTATCGGATGATGATGAGTTTATAATATCGAGCTCCAATCCGAATTAATAGCGAATGAATGATACCACCCCATTGCGTAGGATTACGATATACGACATATGTTGTTTATATGTGTGAATCTATTCGTATATGCTATGTATGATTGTACCTTTCGTTTTCGTTGTTTGTTATAAATGTATATGCACGAATGTATTACGTCGTATAAAACAGCATGTATAGTCTCCTTTCGTGTTTCTGATTCGTATATTGCGCAATCAGGATCTTATTTGTGTGAACCAAATTTGATCATGTTCTATATAATTACTGTATAAAGAATACTTTCATGCAGTTGAATTTGGCATTCTCCATAGGATTATTATAAAGTTGAATCATATATCTATGAATAGTATATATAGTATGAATATGCCAATGAAAATGAATCATTTTGAATGCGATACGTTTCATTGCAGTTGAGCCTGTATTATATTCATTATTCGTAGTATTTCATTGAAAATATATGTACTACGTAATGAAGAATACAATAACTGCCAACGAAAATGAATAATTCTGAATGCGATACTTCTCATTGAAGTTCAGGCTGTATTATTATTTACTAGTAGTATTTCATTGCGAATTTATGTTCTACGTAATAAAGAATACAGTATGACATGTCAATTAAAATGAATCATTTGGAATGCGATACGTCTCATTGCAGTTCAGGCTGTATTATTAATTACTAGTAGTATTTCATTGCGAATGTACGTACAATGTAATAAAGAATACAGTATGATATGTCAATAAAAATGAATCATTTTGAATTCGATACGTCTCATTGCAGTTCAGCTTGTATGATTAATTACTAGTAGTATTCCATTGCGAATGTATGTACTACGTAATAAAGTATAAAGTATGATATTTCAATGAAAATGAATGCGATACGTCTTATTGCAGTTCAGGCTGTATTATTAAATACTAGTAGTATTTCATTGCGAATGTATGTACCACGTAATAAAGTATACAGTATGATTTTAGTTTTAAGGCTTTCACGGCTCTTTATGTAATGAGAAGAGTATGTGGCTTCCGGATGGAGGCCGTGTTGAGAATCAGCGTTGTGCCGACGTTTCGCAAACGTTACAGTCTGCATCATCAGGGCTGAGAGCTCCGATACTGAAGCTCTCGTGTCTCAGGTATTCCTTATATAGTTGCAGTCATCGTTCCGGATCGCTGCACCAGCCAGTCAGATGTTTTAATTAATCAGCTGGTCAATTAAAAAACAGTCGGTCATAAGCTCTCTGGTCTACAGAGCTCTAGCGATCTCCGAACCACACTCCTTGGAGGTTGAACTAGAACACCTACGAAAAGCTTTAGGAGACAATGGCTACAAGCCAGGCAACATCGAAAGAACGATCAAAAATCTAAAAAGAAAAATAGCTGATCCGAAAACGGTTACAGCACCTGATGGGGAGAATGAAGGACAAATAACCGCAACAACTTCCCTTCCATACCTTCAGGGCATAACCGATCGCATAGGGAGGGTCCTTGGAAAACATAACGTGCGAGTCATCTTCAAACCTCAGAAGAAACTAGCACAAGTGATTCCGAGTGCAAAAGACCAAAAACCACCATTGAGTGCACCAGGAGTATACAAGATACCCTGCTCATGCGGTAAAGTGTACATAGGAGAAACCGGGAGGAAGATCAGTACACGGATCAAAGAACACCAACGGTGTATCAAATATGGCCATATTACACAATCAGGACTGGCCGAACATTGGATGGAGACTGGTCATGCCATCCAGTTCGACAAAGCCCAAAGTCTGGCCCCATCAAACAGCTATTTTTCCAGGAAACACCGAGAAGGCTTGGAAATCCGAAAACATCCGGACAATCTAAATAGAGATGGAGGATATCACGTCAATCCTATTTGGCACACCGTCCTCCCGGTTTTTTAATTGCCCAGCTGATCAATTAAAACATCTGATTGGCTGGTGCAGCGATCCGGAACGATGACTGCAACTATATAAGGAATACCTGAGACACGAGAGCTTCAGTATCGGAGCTCCCAGCCCTGATGATGGAGACTGTAACGTTTGCGAAACGTCGGCACAACGCTGATCCTCAACACGGCCTCCATCCGGAAGCCACATACTCTTCTCTATACAGTATGATATTTCAATGAAACTGGATCATTTTGAATGCGATACGTTTCATCGCAGTTCAGCCTGTATGATTAATTACTAGTAGTATTCCATTGCGAATGTATGTACTACGTAATAAAGTATAAAGTCTGATATTTCAATGAAAATGAATGCGATACGTCTCATTGCAGTTCAGGCTGTATTATTAAATACTAGTAGTATTTCATTGCGAATTTATGTACTACGTAATAAATTATACAGTATGATATTTCAATGAAAATGAATAATTTTTAATGCGAAACGTTTCATGGCAGTTCAGCCTGTATTATTAAATACTTGTAGTCTTTCATTGCGAATGTATGTACCACGTACAGTAGTGTACAGTATGATAAGTGTACAGTATGATATTTCAATGAAAATGAATCATTTTGAATGCGATACTTTTCATTGTGAATGTATGTACTACGTAATAAAGAATACAGTATGACCTTTCAATGAAAATGAATCATTTTGAATGTCATGCGTCTCATTGCAGTCGAAGCATGCAAATTTTCATCTTTAAAAACTACACAAATTAAGTATTTAATACATATTGCTCGGCCCTGTAAAATGAAAGATACACAGAGAAGAGTCAAGCACAGTTTTATACACTGCTTTTGGGTCGGTGAATTATTTTTGTTACGCAAATAGATAAAAGGATCCAACCTACGTTAACAGCCAATAGGTTTTTATATTGCTGTTGTATATATATACATATATATATATATATATATATATATATATATATATATATATATATTTATATATATATATATATATATATTTATATATATATATATATATATATATATATTTATATATATATATATATATATATGTGTGTGTGTGTGTGTGTGTGTGCGTGCGTGCGTGCGTGCGTGCGTGCGTGCGTGCGTGGGTGCGTGCGTGCGTGCGTATATATGTATATGTATACGAGGGTGGGGTGAAAAGTTTCCGGCCTGACCAAGAAAAACGATGTTTAAAATTTTTTTTTTGCTTTATTTTTCAATATAATCTTCATCAACACTGATACATTTCTCATAACGGTGTTCTAATTTAGTTATACCAGTTTTAAACGTAGATTCGTCAAGCTCTTCAAAATACTGATTTACAGCTTCGATAACTTCTTCGTTGCTCTTAAATCTTTTTCCGCTAAGCCATTTTTTGAGGTTAGGAAACAGGTAATAGTCGCTGGGGGCTAAGTCTGGAGAGTAGGGAGCGGATGCGGCATCAATTCAAACTACAATTCGTGGATTTTGGACATGGCAACAATCGACGAAGCGCTGGTGTGTTATCGTGATGAAACAAAACTTTTTTCTTCGCCAAATGAGATCGTTTAATTTGCACCTCGTGCTTCAAACGTTGCAATAACTCTGCGTAGTATTGACCAGTGATAGTCTTACCCTTTTCAAGGTAATCAATGTATATAATTCCTCTTGCATCCCAAAAAACAGTAGCCATAAGATTGTTTGCCGATAAAATTGTTTTTGCCTTCTTTGGGGTTGGTTCCCCTTTTCCAACCCACTGTTTTGACTGTTCTTTATTTTCAGGAGTGTAGTGGTGGACCCATGTCTCATCAACAGTTATGAATCGACGCAAAAATTCGTTTGGATTACGCCTATACAGCGTCAAATTGTCGGTAGAAATGCTTTTTCGAAGCAGTTTTTGGTCGAGCGTTAGCAAACGCGGCACCCACCTTGCACACAGCTTTTCCATGTTCAAATGGTTGTGCAAAATATTTCGCATACGTTCAGCTGACATCCTACAGGTCGCAGCTATCTCATGCACTTTCAACCTGTGGTCTTCCAACACTATTTTATTGATTTTTTCAAACATCTCTGAAGTTGTGACTTCAACGGGCCGTCCTGATCGTGGCTCGTCAGAGGTGCTCACACGACCCATTTTAAATTCAGAAACCCACTGCTTAATAGTTGAATATGATAGGGAGGAGTCTCCTAGTGCTGAATCCATCTCTTCCTTTATTTGTTGTAGTGTAAAACCTTTTGAATGGAAGTATTTGATGACAGCACGTTTTTCCAATTTTTCCATTTTTACGAAAACAACAGAAGCGTCTCGCGCAATGTGCTCTCAAACGCAAACTAACGTAGCGATTGGGCTGAAACTGTACATACAAGCTCGGTAGGAATGGTACTGTAGGACGCCGCTCCAAAACTAGACCTAGTGGCACCATCTCTTGGTCATCCCGGAAATTTTTCACCCCACCCTCGTATATAAATATCTCGTCGCTATCGTGTACAAGAGTAAAAAATGGCCGAAAATATCGGGCTGACTTTGTATATTGACTCTTGATTATATCTAGTCAACTAAATTTCAATTGAAAAAATAACTTTTATTGATGTTTTGCGCTGTTATTAATTACTTGAATAGATGTATACTGAACAAGGCTCAATAATTTTGCTATCAGTAAAAGTGTTTACTATTTTCGATTCCATTTCATCATTTTCTTACCATCATTACTTACCAACTTTGTGCCTGTTCCACAATACTGATACCCAGGTCGATGAAGTTCAGTGGGGAGTTTGTTGATTAGGCGGTTGACTAAACCTTTACCGCTCTTGCCATGCACGATCATGCCTAATGACAATATGCGACTGATGGATAATCCCTATACGAGTCCTATTTATATGATTTCATCATTAGTTGTGTGTGAGATGATGTCCAAGAAGCAAACTATCGGAAGTCGACTCCCCGTGAGATATTTCGACGAGTTTGTCGAAGACGATTAAAGGAAGAAACAAAAACGTCATGGGAATTTATTGGCGGATAGCATACGTGCACTGTTTTGCGATCTTGCAAGCTTTGTTCAATATTGTTATTCATAGTAATAAGTTGGAGATGACTTCCACGATGTTAACTGACTGACTGTTTCGTTCGAAGTGCTGCCAGTTTGGAGCGCAGCAGATAATAAAAAATAAAAAAATGGCTCGCCATTCGGAAGAAAAATTTCGGCTATCCCCTATATCTCGGGGGAAAAACCCGACTTTTTTCCCGATATCGTGTTGGTATAGATTGCCCCAGGGAGAAACGACATAGAAAACAAGCCGGGATGCATCGGGTTGAAAGATGTATTTTATGGGTCCTGCAGCTATGCTCAAGTGGTCTATCGGCATCAAAGGCCTTTGTCGATGGACTCCTAAGTTGATAGCTTTTTTACCACGAAAATACGTCGTATTCATCTATGTTTTAGAGGCAAGCTGCGCATACATGGCAATTCGAAAATGTGTGGAGATCCTAAAAGTCAATGCTTGATGATTCTGGCTAGATTTTTTTTCCAGAGTGCAGCTGTGCTCCGGTGGCCCATCTGTGGTCAAAAACCCTTTGACGATAGATCTATAAAGTTAAAGCGGAGCCCCCCCAGGGACACTGAACAAAGTATTCAAATGTATTTAAATAAAATAAAATTAATGATAATAATAAAATAATATAATACTCAATTTTCATCTCATAATATTAGTAATTTTCATACATTTCTTCTGTTGTCTTTAAGGCGTTACCCTCACTTGTAGCGCAAAGAAAGGCCTTTTTCATGATTTTTTTTAAAGAAAACTATTCATCTGAAAAAAATGCGGATGGATTTAGTCAAATATAAGTATAAACTAGTCTTTAATCGAAGGATTTTAAAAAATATTCATTTTTCACAAAATGGCGGAGAGTCAAAGTTAATGGTTCGATTTTAACGAAAAAACGGCCGTTTTTTGGCTTTAAAACGGCCATTTTTTTCGAAAGAAAAAATCGTACGAATAAAGACTACATTTTTATGTATTAAATAAGCGTGCAAAATTTCAAGAAGATCGGTTCATTAGTGTTCGAGTAATCTTGGTCACCGACTTCAGAAATGCCATTTTGAGAAAAACGCGTTTAAAGTTTCAATTTCAGTTTACACGAAGAAAATATTTTTTTTTGTAAACTTACATAGAATTATCTATTCCGGGCCCATACAGAAGTTCTTCCGCCGACGATGCCGCTTGCAAAACGGAAATTTGGTGTTGCCTTCGTAACATTCTTCCTTCACGAGTGCTCTCGGCCGCACGTCTCTCTGCCAGTGCAATCCGTGCTTCGTCCATATTATCAGCGTATTCGTGCGCGTTGTGTCCACAGCTCACTCCGATTGAGTTCAAATAAAATAATAATGATTTTGAACCTTCGTTGAATAGTCCAACGGCAATATAAGCTGCTAAATTTACAACGATTGCTCCACACGAGACGATTTTTGGGCTGATTTTCCAAATAAGTTGGTTGAAGCTTTCGTTGTTATTTTGATTGAAGCCACCGACGCATCTTTAGAGTAAAGTTTCCTTACTCAGATCGTTGTGTATAGGTCTGATGGCATCCAATACATTTGATGGAAGTGGTTTGTAATCGTGTTGGAAAGCCTCGTTTCTCGCCTGAGCTCGTTAATACGAACACCACGATTCTTCACCGGTTGGACATCTCTCATGGTGTGGATTTGCATCGGTTGAACTGTAATGATCGAAGGTCGCCCATATTGCCTCATGTATATCGTGAACAGAAGCAGAATGGCGTCGAATAGCAAGTCCATAGTACACAGTGAGCTTGTCAATAAATTTTCCTGTCAGCTATCCTTTACCACGAAGCTTTTTGTTTTATTTTTAATAAATTACGAAGGCGGAATCCCATACGCTTTTGGACGTGACCGATCCATTCTTTTGTTTATAACTTCTACGTCGTCATAAGGATGAGAATTTACTAGCCCAGTGTACGTTTTCGAATCTCCGTCTCCAATATAGTAACGGTACAGGACATTACATTTTTCTATTAAACGCTTGAAGATTTCGATAATGGAGTCCACCTCCATTTTTCCCGAGGAGCCATCGTGATTTGCACTGCAGTTATCTTCGTGTGTTTCGTACCATTCTTCGTATTCCGCATCATTTAGCTTATGTTTCCACGATTCCCACATTTTACAATACGCACTTTTTACCACAAGATCAAGTACTTTTCCACTGTAGTAGCCTATGAGTGATGTGACTCCGAACAACGACGTATATCCTCGCTTCCTCCAGGATCCATCTCCGGAAACTGTTAATTGAGGAGTTGCATCGCCTTCTGCATTAGGTGTATCTTCAATTTCTTCTCGTACGGCTTTTTTAAATATTACATCTGCACATGTTTTCACAGACTCATAAATACTTTTCAAAATTATTGAATATGTAGTCTCGGTAAGAAACCTTGGCGTGTCCATAAGTCCGCAAAATTTTTGTGCTCCAGCCAATCCTATGCCGAGAACTCGCATGGTGAATATGAATCGACGATTTATTTCATACGAATGTTCCAAAAAAGAAGAAGATGGTATCAAATTATCTGCACATGAGTCACATTTCACAACGATTTTGAAGCCTAGTCCTCTTGCACTTGCCGTTTCAAATGTAATATTTCCATTACACGTTTTGCACTTCACTAAATTTGAAATAGCAGCAAACACAACCCAAAAGTTCAAAATCCGATATTCGATATTAGGACTTTGATTCACAGTCATATCAATATTATTTTTCAGTTTCTTCGCAGACGTGCTGAAACTTTCAGTTTCCGTTTCGGCCAGGTTGGGGTTAAAAACACCCTTCCTTTTTTTGGTTGAGATTTCCGTAAATTATCACTGCTTCTTGTTTGTCGCGAACCTTTTTTTCTATCCATTTTTGAATGTAAAATGAATAAAAACTGCGCTTATAATATTATGAACGGCGGAATATACGTCTTATATAGTTGAACTTTTGAGCTACACTGACGAGTTTAGACCATAGCAGACAACGAAAATACGTTTTAATAAATTCCAGTCTATTATATGAACGTTGTGAATGCCAGGTATTTCGGGACGACCCTTTTCATCGAACAATGCATTGAAGGTCGGAGGGAGCGTCGAGCGCGCCAGACGGCAGACTAGCCGGTCGTTCACACAACGGATTCTTCTCTTTCAATGCTCATATCTTAGTCAATTTTGTTCGGATCGACTTGAAAATTTCAGGACATATTCTCATATACTTATACTTCAAAAAAATGCAATAAAAAAATCGATTTTTTCAAAATCGCAAGTGGGGGTAACCCCTTAAAGGTCTTGCTGGTGATAAATAGTCACACCCATGGTAGTGACCCTGCAGAGATCGGAGTGGAAAAAATGTCATCAGAATAAATTGCTGCATCGGTATAAATCGTGTGTTCGTGTGTATATTGTGTGTTATTATGGTTTATTTGACTTTATTCGGATTTGCTTTTACGGTAGTACATTCCTGCAGAAGCGTCTCTACGCCGAAACGTCCTCGCGCCAAAACGTCCTCGCACCAAAACATCCTCGCGCCAAAACGTCCTCGCGCCAGAACGGCAGCGCCAAAACGGTCGCGCCAAAAGCGGTCGCGCCAAAACGGCGGCGCCAAAACGTTACGTACCCCAAAAGAGGAGCTGCAACGACTTCAGCTAGGTTAGGTAGGAGTAAAAGGGCCTATGCAGGAGGTAAGCAGCAAAGGAAGAGCATGTGGGTGGCGGCCCATAGTAGGACTTCTAGCAGTAAACAGCCTCAAGTAAGGCTGACAAAGGATCAAAGGCCTTCACAATAGACTGATAAATTTCGACTCGGGTACGAGCGTGCTATCAAAATTCGAGAATACACGATAATATCCATATGATGGCGGGTACAGGAAAATTGCGTCGATGTTGAAAAATTCGTGAACTTCGCGTGCCACCGTTGTCGCGTTGGAGCGACACTTGGCATCATCGTCGGTAAAAACAAAAGAAAAACACTTTTCTTTTGTTTTGTAATTTTCGGGGTCATCATTACATCAGTTTCTATGTAGAAGTCGGATAATACGAGATCAATAATAGTTTTCGAGTTCGTTGTAATTCTAGTTGGTTTTTTTATATATTGCTTTAGCCCTACACATACTAAGTTTCGTAGTAGTCTTTTTGTGTATCCATCATTTCTTGATACGTCTATATTAAAGTCACCCGCTATTATTATATGTCCTTCCTCGACTATGTTCTCACTCTCCTCTGTGAGTATTTCAATAAACCTCCCATCGTCTGTGCTTGGTGAATGATACGTATTACATATTATAATCGTCCCTTTGTTTTCAAATACCTTTATCGTGCTTATCCATGTATTCTGTTCTATACTTTTATTTGCCAATATTTCATATTTTATATATTTTTTAATATATGTCAATATGCCGCCCGTCCTACTGATGCTACTATCACATCTTATTACATTATAATTATTTACATTTAATTCGTAGTCATCAATTTCATCGATTACATGCGTTTCTGTCAAACATACAATATTTGGCTTATAGCTATTTATCATTTTTTCGATTTCTTCCTTGTGCATCAGAAAGCCCTGAGCTTTTAACAATACCATACCCGCCTTTTTATTTTTCGGCAATATTTTCTTTCGCTGCTATTCACTTTCATACTGCGTATTCATCCTTACTCTTTCTCCCATTTGTTTATCCGTTACGCAGTTTTTATCGTAGGCTTCGTGATCCGTTTCTATATCATCTAGATTATATTTTTCCGCCATTTTTAAACAGTTGATACATCTTTTCAATCCCTCTTTACATTCACAATCATTGTGCTCCCCTGCACACTTTCGGCAGCTTTCCATGTTTCGACAATCCTTCGCCATGTGGTTAAAGCCGCAACACTTGTAGCATCTCACTACGCTAACCTGATCATAAACCCTACAGTTTTCCCATCCTATTTTTATTCTCCCTGCATCCACTAATTGTTTGTGTGTGTGCGGATCTACCTCCATGATCATCATACCCTCTTTTCCTTTCGTATGCATATATTTCAACATTTTCATCTTGAAGTCTGTTCTATTTGTTTCTAGTCTATTTTGTGAGCTAATTTTTCTCAACATTTCTTCTTCATTTGTATCTTGTAGTTTTTCTCCGACTCCTACCACTTTTATTTTTGGAAGTTTCTTCTGTGGCACGTGGATTTTATATTAGTCTCCTAAATTCTTTTTCAATTCATCGCTTAAGGTTTCTCTATGTTCTTTTCTTTGGCAATCCAGAATAATTTTTCCTCCTGGTCCTTTCACTATTTTCTCTATCTCTATACCTAGTCCCACAATATCTACTCGGATTTTAATTTCTCTTTCTGTCTGTTTGCTAGTTTGTATCGTTGCTGGTTCAACTACCACCTTTTGCTTTCTATTTTTTCCTGCTTTTTGCGCATACGACTCTTTTTTTGTTCTTGCATATGTTCCTGTCGTAGTGTTTCTATTTTCCGTTCTATTTTCTCAGTTCCTTCAGCGTGCTTTTTTATTTGTATTTGCACTTCCTTGGCAACTGCTTTTTTTATCTCTATATCTATCCCTATTTTAGCTTTAACGAAACCTTCTTTCAGGGCGGCCACCGCTTTTCTATTTCCTCTCTAACAAAGACTTCGATTTCTTTTTTTTTTAACTCTATCACTTTTTCCGTACTTATTTGAACATTTTGCATATTTTTACAGATTACATGAATTTTTACAAAACAAGAGAGACAGACAGACGGAGAGAGAGAGAGAGAGAGAGAGAGAGAGAGAGAGAGAGAGGGAGAGGGAGAGAGAGATTGATTGATTGATTGATTGATTGATTGATTTTATTATGCCCTAGTTAAAAACTTAGGGGCAAAGAGGAAAATTTTTCATATTACATTTAACTTTTGCTCTCAAAAGAGATATAATGCAACAATATTATCACATTTTCTTGAGACGCACTGTCGTGCTCACACCGTAAATTTGTCCGTGATCTTGCAGGTAGAAAATCATACCTCTTAAAGACAATTTTTCGAAAATGAGACAAAATATACTTAAACTAAACTAAAAATAAGTAATGCGAATTGAACTTAATTAAGCGAAAATGATACAAAATATACTTAAACTAAACTAAAACTAAATAATGGGAATTGAACTTAATTAAGCGAAAATGATACAAAAATATACGATAATGCGTTTCTCGCAAAAACATGCAAGAAATGTTAAATCTTGCAAAATCATACGACAAGATAGTACAAAATCATTCAAAAATAATATAACATCCTACAAAATAATACAAAACCGCACAAAATAATAAAAATCATACTAAATAATGCAAAAACTTCTCACATTGCAATCCTGTCGCGCCAACGGAGAGTCGCATAGGTGCAATAGTGCATGTCTGGCGAAACAAAATTTTGCATAATTGAACTGAAAGAAATATTGTAGCACAAAAGATTGCAGAAAATGCGAAAATATTTTGGATCATGCTTCGTCATGCATGATCCTGCATCATTCGAATCATTGCTTTATGTCTAAAAAGGAAAGCAAGCTACGATTTCACTTTAAACTTACATAGTATCTATCAACAACAAATACGCATATAATCGCTCCTTAAAAAGGGCAAGAGAAGACAAGGAAGTGATGGCACGAGGTAAGGAGTTCCAGAAATGGACTCCGGCTACATAAAATGAGTTTTCATAAGTAGCTGTCCGACACGCTGGAATAAAAAAATCCGGAGGAGCTTGCGTGCTTCGTGTGAATCGTTCCGCTAGTTGGGGGCGCACAAATAACTCACTGAGATATCGAGGAGCTTCGTCGTGATGAATTTTATAAACCATAATCCCTAGAAAATCCTTCCTCCTTAGACAGACTGTTAGCCACCCCAGCGCTCTTCTGTAGGGGGAAATGTGTATATCCCTACGCAAGTTAAAAACAAATCTCACGCAGCAATTTAGCAGTCGTTCTAGAACTTGGTTTAGCTCGGCAGTTATGTCAATGAGAACCAAGCAACAGTAGTCAAATAGCGGGAAAATGAGAGCAACAATAAGGTTTGTACGTAATTCCTGAGTAAGAGCAAGTCTGTTTAATTTAAGTTTGTATAACGAGAAGTTAATCTTCCTGGAAACTGCCATTACCTGGGATCGCCATGATATTTTCGACTGGAGTATTACACCCAAGTTCTTGGCTTCTTGAACGAACGGTATAGGTGTATTGTTCACTGCAATTTGAGGCAAATTTGTGACGTCAATTTGATTTATATGTCTGCTGGTCCCCGTAATAAGTACTTTCGATTTGGCGATATTTAATGTTAGTCCGTTTGTGGTAGCAAACCTCGCAATTTCTTTCACGTCATGAGTAACTTTAGCAATGCCATTGTCTAGCTCGGCTGGGAAACAACTCAAAAAAATTTGTGTGTCATCAGCAAATACAAGATGCTGCGTATGCTTTAGATTCAGGGCTACGTCGTTGATAAATAGAGTAAAAAGCAGAGGTCCCAAAACGGAACCCTGAGGGACTCCGGAAGATGTACGTAAGCAGTTTGAGCAGCGGCCCTGGTCATCACGTACCGCTTGTGACCTGCCAGACAGATATGCTTGGAACCAGTCTATCACGCTGTCTGCAAACCCTATGCGTCGGAGTTTAGCAATCAGGAGAGTATGTGCAACAGTATCAAATGCCTTACTAAAGTCAAATAGGACAATGATCGTAATCTGTCCTAGATCAGCTGCTTTTCGGATGTCGTGACACAACCGCAGCAAAGCTGTTTGAGTGCTGTAGCCTTTTCTGTATCCCGATTACCTAACGTCCAGGATGTTGTTCCGCGATAGGTAGTTTGAAATTTGTGTATGGACAATCTTCTCAAATAATTTGGAGAGCGCACATAAATTTGCTACGGGTCTGGAGTCAGACGGGGAAGAAGGAGGGTTCTTTTTCAGTAAAGGCCTGACGTAAGCACGTTTCCATGACTTCGGAAAAAGGTGTGCCTCAAGCATTGATTAAATATGTATGCAAGGAATCGAGAGAGAGTACTACCGGCAGAGACAATAGCAAACGATGAAATCCCGTCGGGCCCTGCTGAGTGAGAAGAAGAAGAATACGATTGTACGAGCGTCGTCAAGCTGTCCGCCGAAATCTCTGAGAACGTGAAGAGAGCCGTACAGTGGGAGATGCGTTCAAGGCTTCGGTTGAAGCTAAGGAGATCAATTTCTGGGATATGGTTAGACACAGCAACAAATGTGGCGTTGAGTTCATCAGCAGTGAAAAAGTTTAAAGGAGTTGCTGTATTTGATTTAGCGAGACCAAGTCTAGCCAACTCCTTCCATAACCGAGCTGGGTCTCCGATGTTCATTAATCGCCGTTTGAAAAAATCATTCTCTGCTACACGCATATCCTCTGAGAGTTGATTTCTGTAGTCTCTATAGAGAGCCATGCCAAGAGTACTTCCAGATCTTTTTGCTCTTTTAAAGAGAGAGTTTCGAATACGGATTCGCTGCTTAAAATCCGTTGAGAACCACGGAGCCTTGAGCTGATTAACCCTAAAAGTTCGCAGTGGTGCGTGCATATCCATGGACCTTGTGACATAATCACTTAACGCGTAACAGAACTGCTCAATATTGAAATGACACATGTCCGCTCCTGGTAGAAAGAGACAGTCGACTCTAAGGTCTGCGGCTAACGAAGACTCGAATGCATTAACGTTAAAGTCCTTGAAATTTCGGCGAGTAATGGTGCGTTCGAACGCCTCGGTGGCATCACATTTATAAATCAACTCAAGTCGATCGTGACCCGCAATAAACGGGGCGTCTGATTTCGAGAATGATATAGCTTTGTCGATAGAATCAACGATAAATACATCGAGTAATGAGTCAGAGGTGGAGGTGTGGTGAGTGGCATCTGAGTTAAAGATAAACAGTGAATTCGCTTGGACTAGTTCTCGGAGAAAAATGGCTTCCACACAACTTTTCAATAAATTACAATTCAAATCCCCGGCGATGACAATGTTGTTGTACGCAAAGCGAAATCTCTGGAATGTCTCGAGAAATTTATGAAGTAGCAGTCCTTTCGGTGGCCTATAAACAGAGATGAATAATGAAGAATCACTATTTGGGTACCGAATGTCGAGTAATAGATACTCTGTGCCGTTGGCTAAGTGCGAGGGTGATGTTTCAAGAATTTTGACTTTCAGGGAGTTGTGGATATAGCATGCCACGCCGCCACCCCGTTTGCCCTGACGATCGTGGCGAATAAGAAAATAATCTGGTAGATTTACTAAATCATCTGATATAAGTGGGTGCAACCACGTTTCTGATACACTTATTATATCATAATTTTTTCTTTTCCGACAGCAGCGCTCTAATGATGTTCAGGTGGGCAGACAATGAATTTGCGTTAAATTGTACAATGTGTAGTGAGTTCGAAGCAGGTGAAAAGATGGTGGGGTTCGCCGCATTCGTAGACACGTCGTTAGCCCTTGGGAGTCAGGCTATTGAGTCCAGATCTGCTTCTGAGCGAATCACGACCACCTGAGACCCCTCTCCTTTACGTACATAGATTTGTCCAGATCGTACCCAAGCGAACTTCCAATTTGCAACAGCAACTTTGGCTTTAGTTTTGCGATAAAGTTGGTACGTGCTGGATGGTAAAAATTCGTTGACATAGATGCGACCCGGGAGGTCGATGCCGAACACCTCTCTGATAAGCAGTTCTTTTTTGGTACGTTTCTTTGCGATTATATGGTCGCGAACCGCTACGGACTTCAACGTGACAAGAAGTGATTTTCTCAACGGGTTATCGGATGGCGTCTGCACCGTATCACCGACCGCAGACGAACCTCGGCGTGCCAAAACCCGGATGTCAAGAATGTCACAAAACAAATCCGGGATGTCTAATGCTCGAAAAATCATCTGTACTAAGGATTCATTTGTGGCCGTGCTGGAGAAAGGGACATTCGTCAATAGAATATCTGCCGAAGCCTTTGCAAGACACTTCTGCTCAAGTTCTCGGAGCCGAACTTCAAGTCGAACTATAGTATCGTCATGCTTTTCCATCTTTGCGATGAGTTCTGGCAAGCAATCCAGTTTTCTAGATATTTCAACATTAGTGGCAGTTTGACGCTCAATAGTTTCGGACAATTTTTTGTTAGTCTCATTTGATTCGTTCAATTTTTCGGACAGTTTTTTGTTAGTCTCGTTTGATTCTTTCATTGTTGGTATCATCCTATCAATCAGTCCCTGATCCATGTCGCCGACTACGTTAGTTAGATTAGTAGAAATTCCTCTGTCGCTCACTATTGAGGGAGTACTGATAGCAATACCGCTGGATGAAGCACGATCGCGAGAAATGTCACTTGGCGAATTAGAAGCTGATTGTTTTACAGATGATGACGCTAAATTATCCACACAAGCTCGTGATATGGAATCCTTTAGGTTTTTAACGCAACACGCACTTGCACTACGATACGTCAAATAAGCAACATAGCACCCAGGATGGAATGTGTTCTTGCAGTCCTCGCAGGATAAAAAGTTTCCTGCTATAACGCGTACGCACTTGAAACATATACGCGACATGCAATTTAATAACACTTGCTTTGATGGTAGGTAAGCAGCCGATGATAATGAAGTGTCAGAGTATTTACGAAATGAGTGTGCTATCTGAGCAATTATCGACCGAAGCGTTTAGATCTAGGAAGCGAACTGTACCGTTGAGTTGCGTAACTTGTCCAACCGTTTCGTGACGTGCGAAAGTAAGGTAGCGAGTATGCGCCATGCTGTTTGTAAACACTTGCCTCGATAATGGGTGATAGGTGTCTGGCCGAAGATATTGAAGTTTCGGAGTATGAGTGTACTATCAAAGCATTTATAGCTGTAGATGAGACGAGCAAATGAGTCGCTTGGACAGTGTGGGTGAAGACGATCTCGTTGACGCATGCCCAGTAGTGACGAAAATGAGCGACAGCCGTGTGCGATGATCAAAGAGAATTTAGTGAGGTGTGTTTGTCGTTGTAATAGTTGAGCAATACATGCAGTTTAGGAATAGCCTCAAAACGTGGAGATTAGCAGAGATTTGCGTGCTTGATCCTGCAAAGAAAAACGCCCGAAGGCAGCCGGCGGCAG